>OMNZ01059442.1:2895-13582 GCA_900303255.1 Lesueurigobius sanzi | reverse complement strand
TAAAAGTGGCAAGTCCCCAAAAATGGGGACGCTAGGGCTTAAGAGGTTAAAAACAGTGATGTATCGTGTATATGTAATGTAAAAAGAAAAGAAAACTCATCCTTTACAATGCTTAAATATGCTTTTTTTTGCTGATTAACTGTATAAATGGGTGTCTAATAGTGTTGCCAACATGTCTCCATTATTACTTTGACATTTTAGTGCACATTTGTTTGAAATCTAACTTTTGTGCTTAAAACCGTCTGTGTGGCGCCCTCTTGAGGTTAAAACTATATGGCATTTGAATTTTGGAGTCTGTCACCTTATAGACCCCTTCACTGTTAGTAAACACAGGCGGCTGCCCGCGCATCAGGGCAACGGAAGTATGGCCATTGTCAAGCTACGCAGGTTCATTATCAGCTAAAGATCGCGAAGCTTACTTTAAAAAGCTGACTCTAACGAATGGCAGCGGCTCCAGATCCCTGTACAATTACGGAATGGGAGGATGATGTTAGTAAACACAACAACCTGACATTTTGATGCCGATAGTTAAGCTTATCGTTCTGCTTCCTCGCCTCGTGTAAACAATGCTGGGTACACAGTCCGACACGGTACTTCCGTTGCCACGATGCGCACACAGCTTCTTGATGACGTAGGCTGTGATTGGGTCTATTGGTTCAATAGTTGATGTGACGTCCCAAAACTGATGTGATCTGATGTGTCACCAGCCCTGCCGCTGTGTGCCCTGCTGCTAACACTACAACAACAACAACAACAACAGCAGGCTAATGTTGCTAACCAGCTGCTAATGGCCATTCTAAACGTTTTATCCTTGGAGACGTAACACATCTGTAAACAAACGGGCTCATTAAGAGCTTTTAAAAGACATATAGCATGTCCATATTGAGTAACATTTAGCTGCTCCTGGAGTAAGCATAACCTCAACACTGTCTTATAAAGTTAGCAGCAGTACCCTCACCCCGCCGGGCATTCCCTGCTCCGCCGGGCGCAGTTTTCAAAAAATAAATGTGGGTGGAGTTAGGCTCTGGCAGTTGTTCTTTAAGTCGACAAAAAAAAAATAATCTGGAGATTTTAGTCACCACTTTTAGTCTCATTAGCTACTTTTTATTTAGCTGTAGACTACTTTCAATCAGCAAAAATATTACTTGGCTAAAATTCTAACGAAACACGGAGAAAGAAAGCCCCACCAGAATCGGATGAAACAGAGCCCAAATTAAAACCAACAAACCCGAACTCATTTAGTTTTTGTGCAGTGCAGGTGTCAGTACCTAAGGACAGCGCCGAGCTAAACGTGTTTGAAAGTCGCTCGGCTGGAGGTGAGATGTGCCTAATTGGGCCTGGGAGACACGGGTCGCAGGTTGAAAGCCCGGACATGGGGAACGGGAGAGGAGTGAGAGTGGGGGGGGGTGCAGGTAATAATGAACCTGAATATGGATATGAGTAACTGCAGGCGCACGGAGGCAGACAGCGACAGAGAAAATGAGTGTTGGCCCAGGAGCGAGAGCCCGGAGACGCCGAGCCGAGGTGAGCACAGGTCATTAAACTTTATTAACACTACGTTTATGCACACACTTCATTTGGTAATTGCGCTTGGATTCTATTTCTGGTTTATATACGAGTAAAGAGGATTATTCACAATTTAAGGCGAGACACTGCAGGTGAATGGTGAAAAATGATAATTGGGATAAGTTTAAAAATTGACAACGTTGACTATTTTCAGCAACAAAATTGAATAGATATAAATGTATACCTGGCTCGATTTTGTTTTGTTGCAAGATATAGTAGTTGAAAATATTTTTTATATCTTTTTTAGTAAGCTAGTTACTAGTGAATACATTTTTTTTTTAAATCTAATTTTGCCTTTCGTAGGCAAAAATTCTTCAGTCTTCATCTTTACTCTGTAGTTGAAGTGTAGGACGTTTCGATCTTAGTCCAAAGATCGTCATCAGCTTAATAAAGATTTGAGCACGCTGTGGGTCTCTTAAGAGTAAACCAGAAGGAGGAGTTTATCTGTAAGTCCCTCCTCTCTTGGTACTAAAAGTAGGAGAACACCTTAGCCTATTCATACTTAATCTGGCTGGTTACCTCTGTATTGTCTCACCCTGGGCTAACTTCTAAGTCTGTTGACACTTCCCTATGGCCCTGCTGCTCCCAGTAGTCCAGGCTCATTAGCATGACAGTGGAGATGGTTTCACTCTCAGGTTGTTATTGTCAATAGGTTCTGTCTCAGTAAGTTGTCATAGATTGGATCCAACTTCCTCTTTGACGCCTCTCTCAAACCATCTACTTTCTTTCGATAAAACCTTAACCTCACTGTCCGTGCCTTGTTTTTTGGGGTTCAAAACTCAATTAATTAGACAAGTATAACAGAAAAATCCCTCTGAAAAAAAGGCTTTAAAAGTTTGTAACGTCTGTGAAGGCTCGTGTATATCTAAGTCGTCTTTTGCCGCTGGTGTCTCTCAGAAAGGAAATGACCATCAAGAAGCCTACAGGAACATTCAGATGTGGTGCACATTAACAAATCAAACTCTTTCATGGACTCAATATACTCTAAAACATTTCAGTGCCGCTCATTTGCAAATCCACGTTTGTGGTAAACCAGCGAGATTGTAGCTGCGGCAGGTTTGCGGAGCATAAATATGAACAGACATCGTTAAAAAACCCAGGTTCAGAACCAAAGTAATGGAACGAACCGTCTCACTGAGAGGAATTAATTTGTGGAACGCACTTCACAAAGAAATAAAAGAGTTAAACACGATGATGGCGTTCAAGAAACACATCAAAACTACCATATTAAACAAATATGAGAGTTATACTTGAAAAGAAATATAGATCTAAGTTGATGGTTTGTTTTTTAAAAATGTGAAAACACTGAACATAAATAATGTATTTGTAAATAATGTAAATATGGGCATTAATAGTATCCATCTTTAGGAACAATTGTATTTCTTTAGTAAAGGCTGTAAATAGGGGCAGATATCATAAGATCACTCTTCTTTCTGCTCCCTTTCATTCAAGCTGCATTCATTTGACAGTTTTGTTGTATATTATTTTTACTTTTGAATGAAATAAATTAAATGAAAAAAAAATATATATATATATATGCGATCCAAACTGAAAATATGGATTATCCTATAGCTAAGCACTCTATCCTGGTCTTAACTTTTCACCCTTTTTGTAATAAGAGTAAAGTGTTTTGGGACATCTTTTGAGTCCGCCATGTATTAATAATTTCTTTTGTATCTTGTGTGTTTTGGTGATGATGATGGTCCTACTGTTGCCACTGTGTTTGTGGCTCTTTACAGGTCAGGTCAGTCAGGCCTTGTATCATTGTTGATTGTCGCAGTAACAATTCATTTTTTCTGTTTCTGATGCATCATGGTTACATTTTCAGAGTCTATATACAGTATATGTAGCTTTTTTCACAGAGATTGTCTAATGTTAAACTGGCCCATCCGTCCATAGGAGTGGATCCCTTCCCAGAATGGTTCCCCTGGAGGTTTCCTAATTTTCTCCCATGTGGTTTTAAGGGTTGTTCCTCGCCGTGGAGGAGGGTCTAAGGATGTGGAATACTTTAAGCTTGTTATGTCCGATTTACTTATTTACGGGACATCAGAATCAGAATAGAATTTATTGCCGTTGTCAATAGGAATTTTCTTCGGTGTTCTCCTGCAACATGAAACATAAACTTGTAATAATGATAAATAATAAACTATGGGGAAAAAAGGATATAAAATAAAATTATAGAACTATAAGGCATGCATAATAATAGCATAAGATCTAAAAAAAATCTAATAAAATAGAAATTTAACACATACAAGACAGCAGCATGAATGGTGAATTACAGATTAGCAACAAATGTGAGTGTGGACGTATCACATGACTTCACCTGCCTTTTCAAACCCGGTGACATCTCGGTGGTTCTTTAAACTGAAGCTCTGATGAAAACATACAGTAAAGCTGGACACACACTAGAGGATTTTTAGCTCAATAAAAACTTTGTCTCATGGCATGATCTGTGGTGGGACTCCTCATGTGTGTATGTGTGTCCTCATGTCTGTCCTTAAGTGTGTGTGGTCTGTGCACAGATCTTTCATCTCAAAAGATAAAAAATCCTCTTGTGTGTGGACACCTTTAGTCGAAACACGCCAGGTTTGTCCACATCAATAAAGGACTTTGAAACATTTTCCTACTACAGTGCACCTCGGGCCTCACACTCTCATGGTATGCTCTCAGCAAGTTTTTTTCTAGTTGTGAGGAAATGACCATGCTTTGATATTAAAACTAAAAGATATTAACGGACAAAAGTAAAGAAAAATGTGAAAATTGTTTTCTGCTATGTCTCGCCTTAATGATGTCAAAATATTTCACATCAATCAGGGGCCTTTATTTATGTTGTTTTATGAAACCATTAACACATTAACAGCGTGCACATATTACTCCTGCAGTATATTCCATACCTCTGATCAGTCATAGTGCTTTTCATGGTGCGCTTCGGTTTTCCCTCAGAATTCTCCAGCGTCGGCAATAAAAAGGTCAATTAAAATAGTGGTGGTGCCATTAAAAATCATACAGTGATTCATAGTTTGAGGTCATAACGTGGCTCCATTAGAGAGATTAGCTCCGCCGAGTAACACAGAGGCGGCTGGACCCATAAAGGAGCTGCGCTTGGGCCTGTGAGCAAGGCATTTCACCGAGCTTGACTGAACGGCAGCGGGAGAGATCGGTACACCAGGCAGCAAGCACCGGATCAACAGATGCATTCTCATAAAAACTTACAGAACTTAACAGTGGCGTGCTTGACCCAATCGGCTCTTTTGAGTGGCTCTTTGATGTGAATGGTTCTGATCGGATCTATTTCATGAAAGGAGACAGATGTTTTTAGCCTGCGTTTTATCAAATTTTGAACAGATGCTGGAAAAGAGCAGACAAGCTCAGCACACATCATGAGTGAGAGGGTTTATGCACTAAAATGTTACTTGGCAAAGCAGTTGTTGGCTCTTTTTCGTAATTCTGGTCCAAAGTTTTATTTATGTCACTCAAATTTCAAAGGATATAACCCATTCCCACAGTAAACATTAGACACTAAATCAAAAAGTGTGCCTCACATCCAATTAGGTCTCAGATAATACAAGTTTTCCATGATGGGGCAAAGATTCTTCAGTCTTCATCTGTAGTTGAAGTGTAGGACGTTTCCTTCTTCATCCAAAGAACTTTGTCAGCACTGAGAACAGATGGAGACTGAAGAATCTTTGCCTACGATGGACAACTCCTGTACGACTGAGAACTTATACAGAAGGTTTTCTTGAAATGAGCGAGTGGCTCTTTCTATTGAACTGATCCCAAGCCATAAATTCCATCGCTAAGTAATCAAAACATCAGAGAAAAGCGAAGAAGGAAGGCACTCCTCCCACATTATAATTATCTATTTACATTGTCTTAAAAGCCTTTATTGTTCTGGGCTAGTACCATCTTTTAAAACATGTTGCTGGTTTCTTCCACGCGTATCGGCGACTTGAAAAAGGCTTGTTGGTGCCTTGGTTCTTTGTTTTTCTCTTAAGTTTCTGTTCCCCAAACGCTAAGGTGACCAGATTTTTCACATTAAAAACTGGGGCAAAAATGTTATTTCATTTTTTTTCTGACTTTTTTTTGTTTTTCTATTTTTTTTTAATTATTTTTCTTACGTTTTTTTTTTGGGTGTAATTTTTCTCGTAGTTTTTGTCATCTTTTTGTCATCATTTTATTAGTTTTTCATCATTCTTTTGTATTTTTTCTTCAATTTTTTGTAATTTTTCAAATTTTGATTGCTTTTTCTCACATTTTTTCGTCATTTTCCCCTTGTTTTCTTATTTTTTTTGTCATTTTCCTTTCTGTATTTTTAGGCACATTTTTGTCTTGAAGTCATGAAGTATCAAAAGCATATTTGGACATGGCACTGGTGAAAAACTGGGACAACTGGGACAGAGGTTGTGTCAAACTGGGACAAATGAATGGTTTCAGATAAATTCACAGGGACATGGGACAGTGGGCTCAAAACTGGGACTGTCCCGGGTAAACTGGGACTGTCCCGGGTAAACTGGGACGTCTGGTCACCCTACCAAACACCAAAAAGCACTTTCCCCCAAAAAACACTTTTGACGGCACTGACTTCCAGTTTTGTCTCACTAATTAAAACATCAGTTTGATCAAACTGTGATATAATAATAATGTGGGAGAACTTCATTATGAACTAGGTCTTACATTATGAAAATCCTACTGGTTTCTTCTTAAAGACCCACACTTACACAGTACAAATGAAGACTGAAGAATATTTTCCTATTATGAAAACGTATTCGTGACTTACCAGCTATAACTATCTTTGAACCACAACAACAACTTCGCAGAGCACAAGTTCCTTACTCTAGCAATTCTCCATGCAACATTCCCTTCTGCTTGTTGACAGATCGCTTACCTCTTATTTACCGTAGCCCCGTACGTGTGCATCCAGGCTTGAGTCTGCGAGGCCCAGGTGTGCTCAGGCATGCATACAAAACATCCACGCGCTCACACACACACACACACACACACACGGTCCGACCCCGCGCTTTACCAGCCTGCCGAGGGCCCCGTGCGTGTCCCTCCGCGCTCCGCTATATACACAGCCTGTAGAGGTGTGTGCAGCCAGCCTGAAATGACGAGCTTAAGTCCTCACACAGGTGGAGAGAAGCAGAGAGGCTGGTGATTCAAAGAGAGAGTTACGGGCCGGGGGGCGGAGGTACGCCTGGGAGGGGGGGTGCCAGGATGACTACGGGAGGTCGGGCTCAGCTGTGAGGAGATCCCAGCACGCACGCATAACAGCTGATCTAACAGAGGCGCAGGTAGTCAGGCAGGTGGCTTTTCGCTGGTGCTTGTACAGAGGGGACTGGCGCAGGAGTGAAGGACCGGTGGAGCGTGGAATACTTTTCGTCGATGTGATGCAAAACCCATAAGACCACGTTGATTTGCCGGGACTTTGTAACGTTTTACGCAGTCTGAGGCGACAGTGGCTCAGCTGGTTTGAACAGTGGACGATCCAAAAGGTCATCCCAACTAGTTAAGACTGTTGAGTCCATGAGCAAGGCTTGGTGACTTCTTTTTTGAGATGCCAGTATTTTAACGATATTTGGTTTACGATATCGATACCTGAATTACACATCATTATATATTCCATAAAATGCCATTTATTTGAGCAAAACCAGAAATGTTTACCATTTATTTCATCTGGGACAGTCAAGTAACTTTCTCTTGCACGCCTAGGCAAAGATTCTTCATCTGTACTCTGTAGTTGAAGTGGAGGACGTTTTGTTTTTCATCCAAAGAACTTCGTCAGCACTGAGAAGAATTGACGCGCTTGTGGGTTTTTTATGAAGAACCAGTAGGAGGAGTTAAACTCTAAGTCCCACCTCTCTTGGTTCAAAGGTTGGAGAAAAACATCTTGACCTATTCACACCTCATTACTGCTCGTTACCGTCCTATTGATTTATCCTAGGCTTTGTTCTAAGGCTGTTCGCACTTTTCTATGGTCCTGCTCTGGCCTCTGGCCCAGCTTCATTAGCATGACAGAGAGATGGTTTCGGTCTAAGGATGTTGTTGTAAATGGGTGCTAAATTAAAAGTCCTCCATTGGGGTTCATGGATGGATTCTCTCTTTTAACAAATATGGCTTCTTTTACTCCAGCTCAAACCATCTTTCTTTAGCACTGTTTCAGGTCCCACTATCCATCAAAACTTTGCATCTAAAGATTTGTTTTATTTTATTTTTTTATCTCAATTCCATTTTTCTGTTCCATTTTTTCCCCAGAACCAGATACTTTTTTTGTTGTTGACCATAATCTTAAAGAATGAGTGTGATTGGTGGTCAGATGGGATGATACATGGCCTCACAGCTTTAAATTGTTAGATTGTCGTCTGGAAATTCAAGACAAATGTATTAACACATTTGAGAAGATTACAGGCATAAAAGCTAAATGAAGGTAAGATTGTTAGCTGAAGTTCAGGAGCAGGACCACACCAGGTTCCCGCGCTATTTGAGCCGGTCGTTTTCCTGCCTCGTCCTCTCATCCTGTGTCTCAGTACCCTACGCTCCCACCCTCTTTCCATGTTTTTCTCTTCGTTCATCTATCGGGGAGGACGCAGCCAACCGTCATCTGAGCCCCAAAACAACATCACATTTGCATCACCTTTGCATGTTTCACTAGAGTTTTGGATTCCACGTCTTCAGGTTGTGGTCCTCGCTAGTGAAGTAGTGTGAGTAAATGAGAGAATTCTGCTTTTGACCAGAACAAACTCTAAAGACGTATAATGAGAACAGTGAGTAATGTTATAAATGATTGTGTTTGAAAGAGTGCTGAAGCAGCCAGTTGAACTTCTTTAGAGCGCTTCCAAAGTGCGCATCTGGACTGTTTCCTGATTGGCTCCTTCCACGGGAAATGACTGAATCATGCCCAATCAGGCCAGTGCTCTGCAGATGAGAAGAAGAACTATTGAAACATTACATTTAACAGGATGCATGCTTGATTTAACTGGTTTAGGTGACTTTTTAAAGTGCTTTTGAATATGCAGACTTCTTGGACTCTGTTGGGAAATGAATCGTCTGCATGTGACCCATCCTTCAAACAGCGTCTCAAGAAAACCTGTCAGGAGCAATGGCTAGCTGCAGGCAACCCATTTCCAGCCAGGATCTCAGCCAGCTGGAGGATTAGTCTAATTTAAATGATGGTGTGATGCAAAATCACAGCTTCTGAGCATGTAACAATTTTGTTTCCTCAAAACATACTTGGAATTGTGTTTTGAGTCACTCGCAGATGTTTGAGTAATCTTTGGATCTTCCCCAGTGGTTATTCTAAGTTTGGGCTCATATTATTAGGCTGAAGAAAAGTCAATTGTTTCAATGTGCAAACTGGTAAGGCCAAACGAAGTTCATAAGCAATGTGTTCATTATTATTGATGTATTTATTGTTGTTGGGCAGACAAGGTTGTAGACCAGGGATCTCCAACCAGTAACTCGAGAGCCACCAGTAGATCGCCAAGGCTTTCAACATTTCTACATATGCTACGAGTCAAATTTTAGATGTATTTTTTTGTTTTGTTCTGAACAAAGCATCTCCAAACATTTAGGTGAATATAGCAAACCATGAAGCAGAACCATTGTGTTAAATGTTCATCTTGGCAGTCGTATGGGCCTAATTCCATGTGTTTCTTTGAAGCATAAATAGCTCATTGCCATTTCTGATATGCAAAAAGTAGCTCACAGGGTGAAAAAGGTTGGAGACCCCAGCTGTAGAAATTTTACTTTGTCCTCAACAAGCTCCGGACAAGCGTTAATTGCAGTAATTTGTGAATTAGAATAAAAGAGTTTGGGTGGCACTGCAACTGATTGGTTAGCGCCGGGCCGGACCTTTCGGGTGGACTTTGTATGTACTTGTCCGGGAGGAGATTCAGTTTTCATGTTCATTCACAGATTCAAAATGGAATGGTCTGCTGTAATTTTCGATAGATCTATGAGTTGGTTTGTCTGAAAATCATACCTAAACCTAACCCTAACCTTAAATATAAATTATAAACCCACAGCGTGCTCCAGGCCTTCAGTAGCTGATGACGATCTTTGGAGTAAGATCGAAACGTCCTACACTTCAACTACAGAGTACAGATGAAGACTGAAGAATTTTTGCCTGCGATGGACAACTGTATACGACTTAGAACTTACACAGACGGACGCCATTCTCAACTCAACTCAGGTCAGGCTGCACTTTCATGACATAATCTCTAAATTGATTCCATTTTGTATTCCCTCCAGAGGCGTTTCACTGTTTCAATATCTCTGCTCTCCACTGGGATCAATACTCTGTGGTAGCCAGCCTTATTGTATCGCTTTCAATTAAAACGATTAGCCGCATTGAGGGGAAAAAACACACGCTTGACCGTAAAGGCTACTCCCAGAGCGGGGCTACTTACCCTCAGCCTATTTCTCCTTCTCAGTGAGCGGAAACAAGAGCTACAGCGGGGGCCACGGCAAGAAGCATTTGCGCGTGGACTCCGCTGAGGCGAGGGCCGAGGCGGAGGGTGATCCGGGGGGAGACGGCTTTCCTTTTGTCACTGAGTATTAGCATCGGCAGCAGGAGGCAGCAGCCCCACAGCCCCGGGCAGGCAGTCTGCTTCTGGAATATTCATGCTCACATTTTGTACATTAGCAGCAGAGGGGCATAGTTGACGTACCGCTACAAAGTTGAGCTACGTGGTGTGGATGTGAAGTCGTTATTGAACAGTTCAGTTGGAATGTTGGAGAACGCCAGTCAAAAGTTTGGAAACACTTATTTCATTACACCACGAATAGGGCTGGGTACGGTTAAACGATACCAGTCTGGTATCGAAAAAATAATGAAGGTGCTACCGGTATCGGAAAATAAATTGGTACCGAAAAAAAATATTTATCGTTAGAAAGCAAATTTGAGTTCCTGGTGGGTCTGAGACTGCAGTAAAGAAATGGCTAAGGTGTTTCAGCTCAAATAAATGATAAAAAACACTAAAAGAAACAGTATTTTATAGAATAAATAATCATTATTGTTCTGTTTTATGGTTCTACGACAAAACTAAAATCAAGCACGAGGATAAATGACTCGATTTGAGAATATTAGTCTTGTTTAGAGCAGATTAGGCACATTTGCTACTGT
>OMNZ01059419.1:0-15792 GCA_900303255.1 Lesueurigobius sanzi | reverse complement strand
ACGGAAAGGTTAACGCCCCCTTTTTGGTGACATCAGAGGCTGCGTCCATTGAGATTAATGGGGAAACATCGGCTGAGATCTTCACATTTACGTCTGAAAAATAATAATTTTTTGCTGTAGAAGATTCACAGAGCGGACAGTTGATGTTTTAAAGTGGGCTAAAGTTAGCAGGAAGTAGCATGTTCAGACTTCAATATAAAGTGTTTAGTCGTTCATAGTGGCTTAATTTGATCAAATCCAAGATCGAATTCAAATGCTCATATAAGTTTGAGTAATTTTGTAGCTTCCTATATTTCACCATTGCTTCGTTTTTGACCTATGAACGGCGAAACACTTAATACATGCTAACTTCCTGCTAACTTTAGCCCATTTTACAACATCAACTGTTCGCTCTGTGAATCTTCTACAGCAAAAAATTATTATTTTTCAGACGTAAATGTGAAGATCTCAGCCGATATTTCCCCATTAATCTCAATTGTGGCAGCCTCTGATGTCACCAAAAAGGGGGCGTTAACCTTTCCGTTGCTCCCCTCTATACCAAGTGACCTCTTCCTTCTGACATGCTCATTAGAATCCGGCTTCCTGCGAACCAGAGTAAGTCGGGGCTACAGCAGTACGCACACCCCCTTTCTTCGATGTGAAAAAAACTATTTGCCTACCAAGTTCGATTGGATGAGTGTGAAGAAACCTATAAGAAGATAGGAGAAACATCCTCATCTCAAACCACCCAGTCCAGCCGATAAAAACCTCCCCTATAGGATGCTTATTAGTCAGAACATCATCTATTAAAAATAAAATGCATGGCGCCATCTCTCCTCTATCTTTGTGCGGCGATGTATAATGCATCAGTGCTAATCTCAGGTCATTTGGATAAAACTCTCCAGAAGGTATAGTAGCATAATTGGACCACTAATTTAGACCACACCACTGTTCTTATAAATTACGAGCTCAAATGGCGCGAGAAATTGTCTATTTTTCCCCGTAATTCTAGCTCATTGACCTTGAATGACAGCAATTTGTTGAGTGCGGAGTAGTCACTAGAGACGAGGGCAGATAGTTAGATCACCGTGAAAAAAAAAATATTTAAAAAATCCATTCCAGCCTTCCTGTAACTGCTGTTCTGTTTGACGCAACAGATTTTCAGAGGAAACGTGGATAACAACGCACCTTCGGCAAACTCCTTCACTCCTCCAATCGAAGCCCAGTACGTGCGGATTTACCCACAAGTCTGCAGGAGGCACTGTACCCTGCGCATGGAGCTCCTCGGGTGTGAGCTGTCAGGTAAATTTGCAAAAAACAGATAAGTGTAATTTCCTCTTTGTGTAGCAGTGTTTTTAATGACCCCACCTATTTTAGTGAATGAGAAATATGTCGTTATCTATTATTGGTGAAATAGATTCAACTTTGCTTTTCCTGTCGTCCCTTTTAGAGCACGTCGATACAAATCTAAAACTATTCAGCAACAATTTCAAAAAGGAGATATCTGTTTTCTTCAAGTGTTTGTCAGTCCTAAGTGTAGATAAATCGTCCCCTTAGATAATGCTTTCTAAGTAATTCGGAGATAGTTAGGTTTACTCATATAAAATAATGGAAATGGGCAATGTGTTTTTGCTCATAAAAACCTAAAAATGAACCAAACTTTACAGAAATCTCTCATAGTGTTTAGAAGGGGACTGGGAAGTGGAATATGTGAATAACAAAATTTTAACAAAAATGTCAGATAGGACCATATAATTCTAGGGACGAAATGTTGGGGGTGCCTCTGATAGGGCCTCTAGTGTGAATTTTACATTTTAGGCATCGCTGTCAGCTCATTTCAACATTTCATCGCCGCAAAATGACTAAAATATTGCAAACCAGTCTTGAAAAAGGCACTTACCGGTAGGGCTGATTCGATTCACAAGGGCCTGATTCGATTCACAAGGGCCTGATTCGATTCACAAGGGCCTGATTTGATTCACAATTCTCGATTCACTTCGATTTTCAATTAAGGATATCACGCAGTAACAAGTTGACTTGGATACGGTAGACATTCTCAGAAGACCTAATCTACTTTTGTGATTATTATTCCACTAATATATGCTTCTAGAAACATAAAAGGCTATGACCTTCTATGTGCCATCTATGTTTTTTCCTCCATATCTTTGCATCTTTTAGAAAACAAACAAATATATTTTTTGCACCAAATGTTACACCATAGATTTGCTAATTTTTGCACAAATATAACTCCATACTTTTGCTGTCCATGTTCAATCTAAACAGAGGTCTGGGCGATTGTGTAAAGTGCAGAGTCAGCAGTTTCGTAAAATGCTAACACAAATTTTCAACATGACTTTAGACCGCCCCTCCAGAGGCCTAGAAGAACAAGGCTCATTTTAAAGCCTGAACCCTCCTCTTCCGAATGCAAAAAGATCGATCTTCGTTTTTTAAAAATCAATATCAGGCTATTCAAAGGAAAATCGATTCAAAACGACTAAGCCCAGCCCTACTTACCGGTAACATGTTTTTTAGTAAAGCTCTGGTCATCCTAATGAAAGAGGAGTTCTCAGACATAGCAACTACTTATTATTTTTACAGCTTCACACCAAGTTGCTCCAGAGGATTCATGCACCAACATGAATGCTCAAGCATGCAGCAGGAACTCCAGCCATGCAGACAATTAATCACATTATCCCATGCAGTTGTTTCTACTGCATTTCCTCTCAAGAGTGGAAATGGATTGCTACAGACCTGTCAAAACATTGTTATGTGTTTGGTAGGATGCTCCGAGCCACTGGGGATGAAGTCGGGTCACATCCAGGACTACCAGGTGACAGCCTCGAGCATCTTCAGGACACTCAACATGGACATGTTCACCTGGGAGCCAGGCAAGGCCCGCCTCGACAAACAGGGCAAGGTCAACGCATGGACAGCAGGACGCATCGACCAGTCTCAGTGGCTACAGGTAACACGGCTCACGCTTTATCTAGTGCACAATAACTTACCATTATAGAAAAGGGCAGCACAAGATTCTTGAAAATTGCTCCTTCTTTGAGGATTAGCAATTACTTTTCCAGCATAGTAATTCATGCTATTTACGTGCCAGTGCAGTGAATTGTATCTGCCGTCATTGTTTCCTACATAATTGATTTGCTTGCTGCTGGAGATGGCGGTATATGTTTTAGCTGGCTTTCATGCTTCCCCTTAGAAGCATTGAACAGTTGGAAGTTTTTCCA
This sequence comes from Lesueurigobius sanzi, assembly GCA_900303255.1. Lineage (NCBI taxonomy): Eukaryota > Metazoa > Chordata > Actinopteri > Gobiiformes > Gobiidae > Lesueurigobius > Lesueurigobius sanzi. The sequence continues at coordinate 12,577 of OMNZ01059419.1, read as the reverse complement.
TTTTTTTAATTCCAGTGTATTTCAATAACACGCCCACATGCCTCTGTTGGAAGTTCAGCCTCGTTTTGCTCAGCTGCTCTGCTGCAGCCCACGCTGTATACACAGTTCCAAGAAAATCAGCCAATTCATTCAGTTTCATTACAGCGTCTGATGGTTGTAACTATCGGCTGAAAGGGACAAGACATGGCTCAAGTGTGCATTTACACCACAATCTCCGAGCTCTGAGATGAGACTGTGAGATTGATGGAGCCCAATTGAAGATATCTATCAGACTCAATCGTGCCCACTGTGGCCTCAAAGATTACCCTATATATTGAATCTTTTCTTGATTTCTCCTTTATGAATAAAAGGTCCTAAATGCCTTTACATCTTTCTGCAAGCTGTGAAGCATGGTATAGAAGCAATCACCATGAGGACGGGCGGAGAGAATTGGAAATCAGAATGATTTCTTTGATTTCTTTGGCTTTCTGAGCACATCTCGCCTCCCCTCAGCAGTGACACAGTTAGCGCTCTGCAGTCACAGCGGCTGGGCGGCTGTTATTAGATTGGTCAGGTCTAGAGTCAGATATGCTGCTTTTACACGGCACACTTTTGCTGAAGGTGAGGGCGCACAGGCAGTATGCCGGAGGAGACAGGTACTTAGCCAGTCCCAGTCTAGGCCATAGGGCTCGCTAAGCAAAATTGATTGCTGTGGGTTAACGAAAACTAGTGGTCTCATATTACATGCTGTGCTACGAGGGATACACTATACAGGCGCGGGGAGAAAATCAATGACTTCCTCGGCAGAAGTCCATTCCTACACAGCTGGGCATATAAAATGTCTCTTTTACACCAGGGCTGTGTTACGTGGGTCTCACAATGAAACTGATAGGGATGTTGTTATTGATCATAGGCTAATGACCATACTTACTGTCTTTCTCAGACTGGTCACAGTGACAAAGAAGTAATTCTCAGCAGCACCACGGAATGGGCTTAAAGCTGCTGGATTAATGGAATTAATCAAGCCTAATGACAAATTAAGTATTCCTATTAATCAAGACGACTGCAGCTGGGCAGTGCAGGCTCCCAGCAAAGTCACTAGATCTGAAGCATTACGGGGCAAATGGTACAACACTTGCAACTGCAGAAAGGAGTGTTATTTACAAATTGTCAGTAAGTAAAATGAAAAAGTGAAAAGTAAAGTGAAAAAACTTTTTTTCAATCCTAGTATAGCCTTGTTGGGTGGCCAGGCGTCCGGATTCCATCTGGACAGTCCGGATTTTGAGCCTGCTGTCCGGCCGAAGAAAGCCTCTCCTTTTTAGTTGTCCGGCTTCTGCAATGCGTTGCAAAACTGATCACATGAGCAGTGATGCATCTGATTCCGATCCAAGAGTAGGAGCGTAGCGTCTCTCCTTCTAGGGTTGCCAATCGTCCCTTAAAATACGGAATCATCCCGTAATTAGCTGTAAAAATACGCATCCTGTTTTGCAACTTGTTCAGTATTTTTGTCACAGAGCTGCATGAGCCCCGTTCTGCAGTGACAGCGGTGTCTTAATGAGTTTATCTCTCTAAATATACACAGATTCTGGTCATTCTACTGGTTTAAAAGTGTGCCCCAGCTCGTAATCTTCAAGACACGTTTGATCTGATAATTGGCTCAATGTGAGCTCTGAAATCCAAAGAAAACAGACGATGCGACGCAAAAACAGCTGATCGGCCGCAGAGATAAAGCACCGGGAACTCATAGATCCACAAACGCAGAAAGAAAAGGCACAGGGCATGAAACCGCTCACAGCATCCTTCTGTGTTAAGACTAAAAAACATCAGAGGAGCAAAGTTTAGACAGTTATACAGCAGCTCTGATGGAGCAGCTCTGATGTCCGTGCTCCAAAGCCAGGGGCGAATTATCAGATTGCATCCTGGGGCTCAGGTTGGTGCATGATGGATACAGGGGGCACAAAAAAGAAAGAAAACCAGGTCCATTTAATTTTATTTTAAGCAGTGTCGTTAATGGAATAGCTGAAGTAACTATTGCAAAATTATCACATTAAACTTAAGCCCTTCATCAGTCTGATCAGTCTGATCAGTCTGATGAAGGGCTTGGCCCGAAACGTAACCACTTGGTGAGTTTACAATAAAAACTATTGCCAGGAGCAACAGAGCTGTGTGTCTCTACCTTTTTCTTTCTAAAATAAAATCAGAACATGAAGTCAAAGCCACACTCTAAATTGATATTTGAAGAGCTTAGTAAACAGCGCTGTACTAGGTACATAAACATACTTGTATTCAATTGAAATTTTATGTGAAAGACACACACTGGGACACACAATGATGAAGTGAAATGAAATTTATACATGATTTTGAACTTTTTTTATGAATAAAAAACTGAAGAGTGGGGTCAAAAAGTTGAAGGGGTGCAGATATTTATGCAACCCACTGTATGTATGTGAAAGAACTTTTGAATAACCACTTGATTAGGCAGCTAATTACAACGACTGCACTTCAAAAATGATAATTATGATGAAATCTAAAGAAAAGCCGTACAAATGGTCCAGTATGGGGACTGTCCAATCCGGAGTTGGTCCGTCTTGGCAGGAGATAAAATTACACAGAGGGATACCAAACCATAATCTTTTCAAGATGTTTTCAAGAGAGACGCCGACACTGTCAGACGAAGCTGCCAAGAGTTCCAGCTGGCATAAGCTGATTAGTTAATTATGCACATCAACATGTCCACATTGCAAAGAGAAATTACCAGAGAGACACTCGCTACTTTTCGATTTCACAGTGTCCCTGTTAACGCAGCTCCTGCTCTGCATCAGAGCGGGAGCTGACGTCTGCTGTGTCTGCTCTGTGGCTGCTGCTAGACCGGCTTTATGTAAAACATGCTTCACACAAACACATACAACATGCTGGACACACTGCTTTTGTGTGTATAACTAACAAAGAGAGGCTCACATTATCTTTTAACAATGTATTTTCTACTATTTTATACATATACTAGTAATAGCAAGTACATTTCTCCCTTGTGAGATCATTAAAGTTGTATCTTGTCTTATAATTATAGTCATCCATGTGTCAACATTGCTAGATCCCTCATTCATTTGCAGGAACAGGAACATTTCTGCCTGACAAGAAAAAGAACAAGCTCCTGTGTTGTATTTGTTGTGAGCTGTTTTCACACAGAAAATATTTCATCTTTAGTTCATGTGTGCTGACAGAGAAGACATTGTGACCGTTTTTGTTTCATGTGGATTGGAATAAGCAATGAGCTAAGACTCGAAATCTGCATCTTGACAGTTACCATAGTTACTAACACAAAATTTGCAGCTGCCCTCCACCTTAAGTTTAAACTATAGGCTCTTTATAATGTTGTGATTAGGGATGCACCGATCCGATACTGGCATCGGATATCGGAGCCGATACCGGGAAAAAATACAATATTGATTCCAAATATCCGATACTGAACCGATACTTTCACCAACTTTATCTTAGTGAATATAGACATTTGTTTCACACTTTGCTGCTACTTATGATCGCTGAGACTGAATTTAGCCGCAGTATGCTAATGCTAGCTTCAACTAATCCAGGCTGGGACAGGAGCTATAGTAGTGAAATAGGTTAATATTGGCCACTATACCTGATTTTTAAATTATTTTTAAAATTACAAATAATGGAAGACGGAGCTAGTAAAATAGATTGATAGTTGTGGTCCAAACTCATTCCTAACTTTTCTAACAAATTTCTAAAAACATATTTCTTCTTAGAGATGGGTTTATCTAACCTTGCCTGCAAGCTGAATTCTCGCGGTATTTGTGATTTCACAAACACACGAGAATCCATCTTGTCCCGAGCCCGCTAAAGTATTTGAACCAGGACCACCAGTGGGACGAATCAATCACCTTGCAGTATTGTGGTTTAGGGCGGGTCATCCGGCTGCGACGAAAGCAGCAAGTGCCGAGCAAAACAAACATTTGTTTCGAAAATAAGGTAGTGTGGGTTAAGGTGCCTTCAACCTGCAAACTCGTGCTACAAAAAAACACAAAAACCACTCGACGACATTATGATATAAAGCTCAGAGCCGCTATTTAACAAACAACTACGAGCGAAACTTGGAGTGCATGCTGATGACGTCATGTTCAGTTGATTGGTTAAAACAAAACAAAAAAGCCTTGACAGACAGACGCCAGATGTCGCTTGGCCCAATCAACTCTAAGTATTATGGAATGTCCCTCCTTCCTCCGAACAGATTTGTTTGGAGCAGTCCCAGATTGATATTGTGGAGAACTCAACTACGAGTGCTACACAATGTCTATCTAGCTCTTGCCAGGTTTGGGTTTATCAGCACATTTCCCAACTGGCGGGGTCACTTTTTAGGGTCATAGTCACAGAAATGCAAGAAAACTAGCCTGCAAACTCATGAAATTGACAATAAATGCTTTATATTTAGATTACCAGAAATGTCTGAGTTTGCAAAAGAATAAAAAAAGGAAAAAACTAATTCCATTCCACTACTAGGAAAAAAAATCTGAACCTAACATATTTTCAATGCACTAATGATCAGATCACTTTATGTTGGAAGTTGTCTAAATATTAATGTAACTGTAAAAAACAGTCACTTTTTCACGCAATGCAAACCAGTTTATACATAAATAGCAATTATGTCTCTATAAATCTACTTTAGTGAAATTCTCACAGTATCAGGTATTGGTAGATACTCAAACCCCAGGCATCTGTATCGAAAATAAGCTAGGTCGGTGCATCTCTAGTTGTGATGTCACATGAACTTAACCTATTGGGTTTCCTTTTTAAATAAAAGTAAATTATAATTATGTTGGTCGGCCACTTTTAATAAATACTTACTCATGCAAAGCAGGGACACTTAGCAATTAAGCAAATGAGTGGTGTGGAGGAGAAAACTTCCAGATGCCAGGTGGTGTGTGATATAACAGGTGATCAGGGAACCACTGTGTCCAGACTCTAGCATTAGTATCTCCGTGCAGCTCGGTCCTTTCTAAATTTGTTTCCGTATAACTTTGAATCCAGTCTTTAGATCTAAACATCTGTCTGGAGTTTTTAAATGTTATTAATTAGGATACGTGACGTGGGCCAGAGCATCCCGAAAACTCTTTGGTAAAAATGTATTCTGTTTTGTACATTTTGACGGTGTCTTGACAGGAACTGTGTCACATGCTCTTCTTGATAACGTGGTGCTGGCGGGGGGCGAGAAGGCCTGCCTGTGTTCAGTCTACTCTGAATCAGCCGATTGGTCATAGTGTTATGTTTGGACTGGAGTATGTGCAAACTGATGTGGATAACCTTAATTCTTCTGCTTCACACAGCATAGATCCACCTCTGTTGCATGACACAACTTTACCAAAGCCTGCTCTTCTTCTAATCATGTAAAAACTCTGATCCGCTGAGCTAGCTAGGCTGACAACGAGCTCTTATGTCTTTTAATCAGCAGAATTAGCTGGCTGTTTGTAGAGAATGGTTTTAATTTGTCCCATTGAAACCCTGAGCTCTGTTTATGCAGCAAAGATAAAGAGTGTCTTTCTAAAAACAGAAAAAGCTGCCTCTGAGAGAGAGTTAAAGCTTGGAAGGATTTAGGAGGGGATTTTGATCATCTGGAATAGCAATGATCAAGTCTCTATTTCCAGAACAACAGAGTAGTACTTTGGTAAAGTGGAGATTATAGAAAACTTTCAAGGGGATATATCCGCAGTGTCCTTCAAGCCTTGATAGTCACAAATGAAGCTATTAGTACTAGTCAGCATGAGACAGGGATCCTCTTTTATCCAGAGGTCTAACTGGCACACCATATTGATTAAGTCAAAGCTATAAAGTGAGAGTCGGCGTGTCCTCATAGTGATACTGTGCGTGCCTCCAGTTTCCTCATACTGTCCAGTGTGTTGCGTGTGCATGGGGGAATTGGAGAAATGCCCGTAGTGATTAGCAATGAGTAGATTATTGTGTGCCTGTGTACATGTCTGTGTGTCAGACATAGTCAGTGACATAGTAGCAAAGATAGCTTACAGTCATCTGAATTATTGCTGTTCCACTTGTTGGTCATTGACAGGCAGGGCCACCTTAATGTACCCATAGGTCCCGGGACTTACCCAGGATTGTAGGACCCCCTCAGTGCCAACCCTAACCCTAAATCCCACAAAATGGATCTGCCTTCATCCACGGTTCCACCTCTGGTTGAGCTTTTTGGTTTAAAAAAAAGCCTGTTCTCTCATGCCATGATCTGTGGTGGGACTCCTCATGTGTGTGTATGTGTGTCCTCATGTCTGTCCTTAAGTGATTGTGGTCTGTGAAAGATTTAAAATCCTGTAGTTTGTGGCCACCTTTAGGCATGTGGCTCATCAGCTCTTCATCGTGATGCTTTCTCTCCTTTTGCACCTTTCTCTTCTGTGCACCACTTTTGAACTTTTTCTTCCCAGACATTTCTGTCTCGCTGTACGAGTTGCCATCCAGAACTAATATAAGTGAATAGACGTGTACAATAAGTTACGCCTAAAGTTTCTCTGCACTTGAATTGGCTAGAATTGGTCTTCGTATCAGTGATGCTAGCACAAATTATAGCCAATTGGTCAGTTGCAATAATGTGATTGACAGGTAAAACAAACAAATGACAGTACAATATTCAATGATATCTGCTAGGCCTCTGGGCCAGGGGGGCGGGCCTACTACAGAAATCTGACAGGATCAGGCAGAGCAAAGGCGCTGTGGCCATAATACAGTGTCAGTGCCCTCTGCTGGACAGGTGTGGAATTCCCTCCTTTTCTTGGCTGGCCCCTAGTGAGAGCATTTTAATTATTTCTTTAAAATGTCATAACTCCTGACAGGAATGGGCTAGATTAGAGACTTACTTTTTGTTTTGTTTTTTTCCTTAATTATGAAAGGCCTTTGACTATGGTAGCCCCTGCTAGCTCATTGGCGGCTATGTTGACAGGTGGATATAACAATATACTTATATGTATTATACATTGTTTTGCATTCCATAAAAACTCCATCGTTTGCAAAAGACAAATGGATGCGTGATCTGACAAAACTGGAAGCCAACTGCCAGGCCAAGCTGATTACGTCTGAACTAAATAAAGGCACTTGTCCCTGCAGATGTGAAGACTCCGAGTTCTCATCATCTGAAAGTTGCTTGGTGTTATTGCGTTATTTGTCTTCACGCAGAGAGCACAATGAGAACAAGCAGCACCTGCAGCCACTCTTTGTCTCTGCACTGATTAAAACTCAATGTGTTTTAGGAAGAGTATCTCTGGGTGCTTCCATTGCAATCAGTGAGGGGCACATACTGTATTTGTCAAGTATCTGCATGTTAGAATGGTGCACTGTAAACTGTAAAGCACCAGTTAGTCTTTGAAGACGCATTTGGGCAATCACGATGTCCGATGGGAAAGCCGCAAAAACACACAATAAAGTCCTTGATATAATTTGCTGTTGTTTCCACATTGTTGCCTTCAGCCACTGTTAATTTGATCATCTGTTGGCAACATTATCTAGGAATTTAAAAAAAAATACAAAAAACTTCCTCACTAGTTTGATATAAACTTTATTATCGTAGCGGCTCTACACAGAATGGTTTCGTTTGTGTTATTTTGTTCCTTCCCCTGCAGCTAGCCGTATGCAGATTCAATTAACTTACAAATGAAGTTACGGCTAAGGCAGCTAAATCCATCTGCTTCACTGATTCAATTGGTTGCCTTTTAGAGTCTGCGCCCTGCAACTGTGTCCTCTTAAACATACCAACAACCTGTGTGATGTACCTGCTTTGTTTTCATTATCCCGGCAAGCCATCTTATCCTCGGCACCACTTCCTGATCCTCATCGGCTCTGGGCTAAAGGCAGGATGCATTTATCTCCTTTATCTGTGGATGATTGATTCATGACTTCACAGCAGCGCCACTGTAATCTGGAGATCGGAAAGAATTGTCAGAAGTGAAGGCGCCTGGGCTTAAATCAGTGGCGCAGAGATTGGTTGGGTGTGTTGTGCATGTGTATCTGGAAGCTCCGTGCTTCTCCGGGGTGCATTTGATGCTAAAATCTTTATGGGGCGCTCCCAAGAGACTATGCCCTACGCAGTACAGGCAGTACATGGTTAGCATGCAGGCTAATCTAATCACCTCAAGGTCTTTGCAGAAGGTGTCAAAGTCTGTAATAGACGGGATAGACGGGTTTTAATTGTCACATGATCGAGACAAAAGGTGTTGATTGGTAGACTAACAAGGACATTTCACATTGTGCACCTGTCCTTTCATTCTTTCACCTAGCAGCATGCTTTTCTCCATGTTTATATAACAGGAGCACACAGGAAGAGTTGACTGGCTTAGCTCTGATCAGTGGCAAAGTGTCCACCCTATGCCTGGTCACAGTGGAAATTAAACTGAGGGTGAAATCCTCCAGCTCTTTAGTACAACAGCGTCAAGGCCATTTTTACGCACACGAGTCCCCATCTCCGCTTCACTCTCTCTGATACGCTGTGCGCCTGACTGGGCCTGAAGATGCCGTTCCCTTTGCTGTAATAGCTCCAAATGATCCACCGCACCATGCTTGATTTCCTTCCTGTTCCTTTTGCCATGGCCAATTCCCTCCATCGCTCTGTGCCACCATTTAGACTTCACTCGACACGCTGAGCTGAACATTGTCTGTTTTATTACGGCGCGCTCGGAGCAGCCTGTTACCATCGCAGGTATAACATTTGGACTCTTCAGCTTCAGACACAAATCTGCTACAGCTGATAATAATATTAATGCAAGGTCTACTTTTTTTGTGATCAATTTCATGTACATGTTCCAGTAACAACATACAGAAACACAGTCGAGACTAGAGGCTATGCGTATGATGCCAGAACATGGCAACAACATGGCAGCCAGCACACAATGCTCATTATTCAAGTTGCTTATTGATTTGCCACTTAATTATAGAAGCAATAAAGATTACATTGTTGTGTGCTGCTACCTCATCCCCCCACCCAATCCCCTAAATCCACACCCTATGGAATGTCTTCAACATCAATATCTAAACTACAAATAAATACTCCTTCTGCTATACAAAGCCCTATACTAATTAAACAACTGGCTACTTTTTCTTGTATGTAGTAGATATGTTATGTAGATAGATATGGTATTAAATCACCTTCTGACTCAGAAGAATCATAATAAGAGAGCTGCAACTCCTAGTAACTTTAAGAACTCAGTAGATAGTCGTAGTAGTAGTAGTAGTAGTAGTGGTGTAATGTCTGTGCTTACCTCAAAATGACCAGGTCGGTGTGTACTTTTTTCCTGGGTCTCAGTGACATGACTTTTTCCTGTTATCAATGTAATTTGAGGAGCTTTGGTAATTCCAACATTTGTGAATTGTTTTCATTTCTATGGGAACTACATGGAAACCCTTTGCTTGAAAGCAGCTTTCTGGATAACGGTTTGTATCCTGATCTTTTAGAAATGCAATACTGTAAAGTGAGATCACTGGTTATGATCCCATGTCAAAGGAGTTTACCTCGAAGAACAAAGCACCATGATGGCTGTTAAATGCACATATAATTACTTTGTGAGATTGCCCTGTGCTTTTGCCACTATCTTTCATTCCTGTCCCAAGTCATTTGGCTGTAACAGTGCTAGAACCGGCCAAGAAGCTGAGTCTGCCTTATGCAGTGCCAAAACAAGTCATCGTGCTTTTTAACAAAGACCTTCAGCCGAGTGCCAGTGCTGCTCATTTGCCCTCATGCACAGCCCTGCCCAGTTACACTTTAACATTAGTCACTTTGTGTAAGAGTAAGATCTTTGAAATGTCAAGCTGCTGTGTGGTCCTTGGTCAGTCTGCTACGATCCCAATGGCATAACTACAAGTCTTATTACACATAGTTAGCAACATTTTCTCTACCCCATTTACAAATATTAGTGGCTTAAAACAGTATATTGTGTCAGATTATCAGCTTGGATAGTAAAGGATGTGATTGTTTGTAGTTTCTGGTATTTGTGTCCTCATTCAAATTCATATAATTATCTTGCCAGAATGAATTAATCAGACAGTGACTCGGGAGGTGTATTTAACATCACTTGTTCAAGGACTCAGTGACATTTGGCACAGAAATACGGTTTTTCCACTAGCTTATAAGGTGTTTCGCAAATTTTAGCACATTTAGTGTTGGAATTGGTGCTTTATTCCCCCTCACTTCCATCATTACACACAGGTACAATGGTGGTGAAGCAGAGGTCCACACAGATCAATGCTTTTCACATCAGTCTTTGTTTTGATTGACGCGTTAACTCCGCTGTGGTGCAACCTGTCAGATATTTGTGGATTTTCAGGCTTTAAAGAGCTACCAACATTCTCAACAGAGAGTCTCGCGCTGGAGCTGCCTGTAGGCACAGACCCATATGTTCTTAAAGCAGTGTAATTGGCCCATGGCAGTCTGTAAGCTGTTTTGAAAGATTTCCTTTAGACACACCGTGTTACACTTGACGCAACAATGCCGGCTTAATTGCTGCTTGTAATTTGCTGCATCATATAATAGAGCCTTAGTTGCTTGGCATTTAACAAAGTAAAATGCATAATAGTGGAAGCTATGGAGTGCCTCTCACAGTCCACAGTCTACATCAATCATCGATCTGTTGTGTGATCCCAAACTTCAAGTCACTGTGGACAATACACCAACATCCGAAGCAACACTACTGAAACATGGTTTTTAAATGACATGAATCCATCCCTGTGTTTCTCTTTAGCTCTAGAGTTGCTTGTAACAGGAACAAACCATCAAACAGATTGTGTCCAGAGCGATTTTATGCTTTACCAACCCAACCCTAAAGCAGAATGCAACATCAGAGACAGGACACGTTCCAGTGCATTTGACCTGAGGCAAACACAATCAGCCTCATTCACACTCCCACTCTGACCATAAACACGACCGTGACTGGCTAATGGCCGTGCTCCACCAGAGAGGACAGTAAACAAAAAGCATAGGGCGGCTCTTTAACCTTTTTTTTTTTTTTTTTTTTTACAACTACATTTTATTTACGGATTGGAAGATGGGAAAGAAAAAAGTTGGTTCCTTGCTAACATTTCTCTTTTGTGTTTTTTTTCCGACCACGAGTTGCCGAAGTGCAGCAAGAGTACTCTGAGGTTTTTGTTCCGGCTCACACCCAAACACACGCAATTGATGCAACTTCTGGCTGTACACAGTCTTATTAGCACAGCTGGAGATGCAGCTATGAATTTAATAAAACAAAAAGCTGTCCCTCTCTCCTGCCTCCTGCTGCTTTAATCTCTTCATCCTGCCACACATGACTCGGACTTTAATGAGCAAATATACAAATGTCACTTCTTTACATCCCACCATTTAAGACAAAGACAAATGACTTCTGGACCTAGACTTTGTTTTTTGGCATATGCAGCTGTATCATCTTAAAACCTTTTATTTTTTTTTATTTTTTTGTAATCTTTGTGCATCAAACGAATCATGTAATTGGGTTGCTTTGTTTATTTCTTCAGAGCATCTGTGCAGCAGTAGGAAGCAGGTCAGTGAGGAATTCTGCACATAAATTATTCAATTAATGTAGATAACTATTTTCTTTTGTGCATGGTTGTTTGGTTGGTTGGTTGGTTGGTTGGTTGCTCAAGTTGTTCAGTTCAATTGACGGGACTTGACTTGTGTGAACTGCCTAACATGTGTCACTAAGTGCAGTTTTCATGACTTAATGATAATATTAAGTACACAACTCATTCTGCCACACCAGGGCTGTCCAAACTTTTTAAATCAGGGGCTGCGTATTTAAGTGCATGGCATTGAGGGCCAGAGACAGTGGTTAATACAGTGAAACATGTAATTGGGTGCGTTCACTAGATATTTTAACCATGAAAGCACCCTTACATTTAGGCGTGACAGCTTTAGTCTCACACTAAAGTATATTATATTGAGGTTATAATTGTCTAGAATTATTACACCTGCAGTAAAAAGTAACATCTCTGGGGCTGTGTGCCAACTCGGGAAGAAGCCTGATGGCCAACCAAAATTAGTCTGAGGGCCGCATTTGGCAATTGCTCTAGAACAGGGGTGCCCAAAGTGTTGCCTGCGGGCCAAATTCAGCCCTCTAAGGGGTTTCATTTGCTCCAAGATCTTATTTGCATTTGTAAGAAGTATTTACTTCATTTGTGCACTGAATAGATTGTCAATAGTACCTAAGGACACTAAAATATCATGTCTTGCTCAATAGCACAGTAATTGAAGGATATTTAACCATACAGTGGTATGAAAAAGTTTGGGCGCCCCTGAAAATTTTCATGATTTTCCTTTATAAATCATTGGTTGTTTGGATAAAAAATTCCAGTTAAATATATCATATAGGAGACAAACACAGTGATATTTGAGAAGTGAAATAAAGTTTATATGATTTACAGAAAGTGTGCAAGAATTATTTAAACAAAATTAGGCATGTGCATAAATTTAGGCACCACAAAAGAAAAATTACTCAATATTTTGTGCATCCTTCTTTTTCAGAAATAACAGCCTCTAAACGCTTCCTATAGCTTCCAATTAGGGTCTGGATTCTGGCGGAAGGTATTTTTGGACCATTCTTCTTTA
>OMNZ01059399.1:0-12214 GCA_900303255.1 Lesueurigobius sanzi | reverse complement strand
AAGAAAGAAATTGTAAAAAGGGGTAGGAAACATAAGTTCTACTTCTACCTACTCCTTTTCGAATTTTCATTTTATTTTATTTTACTATGTATCCATAAGGAACATAATTCGAAATAAAGACTACTACATGTATGGCCTCTATAGGACATTGAACAAAACCTGTTCCTTCCAACTGCGCTGACGCTTGTAGCCCTATCATCCGCCGCTCTGTTTGCAGAAGACTGCTTGTTGAGTGGTGATAATGCCGGTCCAGCTTCACGCCCACACACTCTGCTCGGTCACTCCCTCTCCTCTCTTCCCTCTCTTCGCTCCCTCGCTTTCCTCACTAATTGGCCGGTGTTGCTCGGCGCTGTGGCTTGTTAGGCTCTTCAGGCCCGCTCTGGCAATGACCCATTTTTCCATGCAGATGTGGGGGCCTCCTCTGAAGCTCCTCTCTCCGAGCTGAGGAAGATGTGAGCTTGGCACACAGAGAGCAGCCCACGCTCTGGTAATGTTTACCACGTTGCACATCCGGCACTATATGTCACGCTTCATAAACACTAGCTGCAGGGGGAATATAGTGGCTGTTGTAATTAACCTTTCAAAAGGCAACTATGAAAGGCTCAATGTGGGAGTGGGAAATTGATATCAGCATGACAAAGGCAATTAACATTTACTTTTACTGCAGGCCAGCCAAAATACAGTTTATAGTAGATTGGAGGAGCATTGTATGAGGCATTGCAGCACAAATATAGTTTACATCAGGGGTAATGAATTAAAAATGTTTGAAAACTTGTTATTATTCAGCTCAGTGATTTTGTGAATGTGCATAGTGACCTGTTTTTAAACTGTAACGCACGTTGAGCTGCATATCTCTAAGAAAAGCGCTTTATAAATAAAGTTTGATTGATTGGAGGAACAGTGCATCCTATTTGCAGAGTATTAATGTCCACTTGCCTCCATCCTTGTGCAGCATCTATGAAGGTTACTCTACATTGACTTAAAGTATTTTCATTCTGTCCGCTCATGTCAACATTATTGCAGAAGGCCATAAAAGCAGAGGCCATGGTAGACATTATGTGTATTCCTCCTCTGAGCTCCATCAGCCACAGCCTCCGAACCAATCGATAAGATGAGCTGCAGCTCGCCTCCTGCTCAAGGAGACAAACAGCGGGGGAAGGCAAATTGATTAAGTATCAGGCTATTTTTAGACAAGACATAAGTCACATTTTATTTCCTGTGGTCGGTCAATGTGAGTAGGTCTTTTTAAATCTGCTCCAAACATTTATATATAATGTTGTTAAATTACTGAAAGACGATATATTTAGTATAGTATTTTCCTGTTGGCCAGTGTAGGATAACAACTACTTCCAGGGACATTGTGGAACTTTTTATGCCAAAAGACAACAACTTGATATTAGTGTGTATTTGACTTTTAGTGACCCAGTGGCTGTATGCGTGGTTAGCGTGGCGCCTTGGCTTTTCATCACAGTCACCTTTATGACGCTCCAGGATAACAAATAATAATAAACAAGGGGGGTTGTCTGGTTGTCTCTGCTGATGGAACCATCTCCATAACATTGCGCTGCAGGATGAATTCCCACAAGATTTCACAAATTCACAAATACATCTTGTAAGAAGCCAATTTCCTACACTCAGATTGACAAACCTGGAGTTTCGGGTTAGACAACAACAACAACAACAACAAGCACTTTTATCGATAGTAACTCACAACACGTTTCCCATAGGTTTTTTGGTTTGGCGGGGGGGGAATGGTCAAATTTGTATGCAGCGCGGACACGTAGCCCGAGACCATGTTTCTAAAAATGCATTTATTTGTACTTATTTATTGTTTTTTAAATGTTTTTTTATTGTTGATTTTTGCTGCATGACATATTTCATTGTTAGCAGTAAATCACGTTGATTATGTTCAATAATACAATACTGTTTTTTAGAAGGTCTGAGAACTGACTGAGGAGCTCATTTGTCCCTACTACATAACTTTGATCTAGCAAAGATATTTGATGTACAGTGTAGTGCCTTATAAACTATATTTTAGTAACATATTTATTGTGCTGTGAATGGAACAATACTGTAATTCCCTCAAATAAGTTTATACAGTATCTATTGATTTAGCCAGTTTCCCATATTTTCTCATGTTAAGCCAAATATTTACAGGAGTGACTTCTACAGTAAAAGGCCACATGTAATTGGTCTGACTGTCATTGTGCATAAAAAAAAAAAGAAAAGAAAAAGGAGCCAGAAATAATAAATGGTTTGGGGCAATGCAAGAACGGTAATAGCGCCACTGGTTCAGTTGCAATTGAAATCTTCAGGAAAGGTTCAAGTTAGTTTTTTTCATGGTTCAGTATCTACAACGTTTTTACCTCTGCTGCTAAAACCACTGATGTGTTCAAGGGGTGTGGGATATAAAACCTACATCCATCCATTCATCTTCTTCCGCTTATCCGTCGCGGGGGCAGTCCAAGCTGCCGGGATCAAATTGCACCAGTCCCTTATGGCTCCTCCTGCAGATGGTGGGTCCACGGGAGGACAGCCCCAGGGTGGGCAACATAACCGGCCTTGATGGTCTCATCATAAGGGGCTTCTGAACCGCTCTTGGTCTGACCGGTCACCTAGGACCTGTTTGCCATTGGACAACATAGCTCCTAGGATCATTCGGGGCTCAAACCCCTCCACCATGAAGGTGGCTGTTCTAGGAGGGGGGATATAAAACTTCAGCAATATAAATGTAGTGTTTTGTTCAATCTCCAGTTTAATAAGGTAGACACATTACTAACCCGTTTTATTTTCTCATTGTGCCAAGGTTTCTCAGGAGCTTGTGTGTCACTTTAACCACCATGCGCCAAATGCATGCACAATGATAGCCTCAAACCAGCTCATGCTATAACCGACTAGGCTGCCTCTCACCTCGTCAGGTGAATTGTTGCTCGTGCATGGGTCACTTGAGTCCAAATTGCTCCGTGATTAGTCCATATGCGATTTCAAATGTGTAGCCTAGATGTAAACAAAAGAGCCATTTCTACATGGTGTAGACTAGCGTTCACATGACCCTCATTTGATTGACAGGCAGCTGTTGCATGGCTCCCAACGTTACTTTTATGGTGTGCGTGTTAGGCTTGGGTTTGGCAAATTGAGAACCCATTTTTTAGGATCGGGCAGGTTGGATTTGCTTTTCATCGGGTCCGGATGGGACAGGTCAGGAAAAAAAGCCCAACCAGCACATCACTAGACGCGACTAACAATTTCACAATCACTGAAAGCAAACAATGAGAATAAAAATATATAGGGCCTCTTTTAACGCCTCCCCTGTTTACATTTGTTGTGGCACTAGCCTGATACGCAACGAGCCAATTAGCCTTAGACGCACTCTTGGAAAATGACTGTTGGCTACTGTAAGTGATCCCTCCCCAGCTCTGATAATGCAGTGTTGTGTCACACTGTTGCGTGGCCTTGCCGGGGAACATTCCTGTTTGTATGAATTAATGTGCCGAGAGACTGCCCCCGCATATGAGAGGAACACGGCTCAATTTCCATTTTTATGAACAATCCGGTTAGCTCTGTCAGGGAGACGGATGGAGAGGGGGCTGCTGGATCGATGTGGGAGCGCATGTGGCATTCCAAACAGGCCGTCCTCAGAATAGTAATATCTATAACTGAGGAGGTGGCAGAGTGGAAAAGAGATACTTGAGGGGAGACACTGCAGGTGAATAGGGAAAATATGTTAATTGAGTGATATCAATTTGAAAAAAAATGTTTTCGGAGACAAAATCTACATAACAAATGGACAAAGCCAGATTTAAATGTATGTTTTTTTTTTTGTTCATATACAGTATTACAAACATTTGTTCAGTGGATATTGGAGTTTGGATATTTTGTTTAGTTTTTGAATAGGCTTGTTATTCGTGAATCTATAAAAAATACAATTTTGCTATGTTTTTTGGTTTTCAAAGCTTAATTAATCAAGCTAGGAATTGAATATTAAAAAATCCCTCTGAAAAAATATTGTTAAGTCTAAGACAGGTAATTTTAGATGTTCCTAGGTTGCGGCTGAAGACCAGAGGAGACCAGGCATTTGCCGTAGCGGCTCCTAGACTCTGGAATGCTCTTCCCCTGAATATTAGGACAGCCCAGTCTCTAAACATTTTTAAGTCTATTGAAAACTCACTTGTATGCACTAGCGTTCAATACGAGCTGAGCTGTTTTGCATTTACTTCTTTGTATGTTTTCACTTTTCTTGCCTGTGTACAGCACTTTGGGCAGCAGTGGTTGTTTTACATTTATAAATAACCTTGACTTCACTTGGGGATGTTGTCGCCACAGTGTGAAGAAAAGGTCAAATTTATAGTTCTATGGAGAAATGTTGAATCAGTGCAATAATTACTTTCTACTACAGTTTGTAGGTATAGAGACCAAACTGGCCCAAAATCTGAAAATTGCTGTAGTGTCTCAGCTTAAAAACTTAAAAACGTACATAATTAAGGGGAGGCGCTACAGGAAAAACAAGTTGGTTTGCTCTTGTACCATAAACTTCACATTGTTAGTCAAATGAAAGCACCATTATATTCTGATAATTCTTTGGCAGAAAAATCACAAAATGTAGCTGAACACTAGACTTCACTCGTTCACAGACTGATTCAGTCCAAGGCACTGCTGTTTCTGGGCTGGAAATGCTCACACATAATTCCCCGTGCACTTCCCTCTCCTTCTCGGAGAGCTAACCTTGAGCCAGCAACCTTGAGCAAAACGAGCTACTTAACCAATCTCAAGAGACCCACTCTATGTGCTAATATAAGCCAGGACAACATGGCAACCATACCTTACAATCAATACACTCACAGAATGCTTTTGCATTAAAACTCACAAAGTCAAGTTAATTAAGTTTATTGATACTCCGGTTTATTTGTGGACATCTTTTTGGACACGAGTTAATGGTTCTATTTTCTATTTTTCATAGCACTAACCATACCTTCAAACTTTTAGCCGCACAAAAGAAGGTGTAGGCCAGATTAGTGCGTAGAAACTTCGACCTGGGTCCCACCGCAGCCGGCTCTGTTTGGCACCGTCTTCTCGTCCGGCCCCGGTCACCGAGCCCAGCCCTCTACGAGACCCAGTCTCGCGATTCCTCTCCTGGCTCCTCTCCGCTCTGCTCATCTCCGCTCTGTTCCACCGCTCCAAGCCCAGCTCCATCATCTTGCAGCTAGCTTGAGTCAAGCTAGTGAACACAACCTTCATTTCCGGGTAGGGTTGCCAACTTTAACAATGAAAAATAAGGGACACTTTCCACGTGCCATAGTGCCTGTCGACCAACATCGGAAAATAGTCTAGTGATGTATAAATGCGCAAGTTAAAAATACAAATAGTAAATCCAAGGGCACCAACCTGAGCCCCAGGCTGCAATATGATATCTCCACCCCTGACCGTGGCAGCGCAGAGCATATAGGCTCACTCCGACACAGAGCTGCTCCATCAGAGCTGCTGTAAAATATGTCTGGACTTTCCTCCTCTGATGTTTATTAACCTAATCACAGAGGGATGTTGTGTGAGTGAGTGATTGTGATTGATTGTTTATTTCAAGTTTGTACACTACATCATATACACTTCACAGTGCAGTGCCAGCAACCTACCAGCACCATGAAGGGCATAAAAATAAAAATAAAAATAAAAATAAAAATAAAAATAAAAATAAAAATAAAAATAAAAATAAAAATAAAAATAAAAATAAAAATAGAGAGTCAAAAAGAAATAAGAAATGCATGTCTTATCCAAACTTGAAAAGGAGTGGGAAGAAGTACAATATAGTATGTGAGAAGTTACATGCCCAGTGCCTTGTCTTTCTGTGGTTGTAGATCTACAAGTTCGCAATGCTTTCTCTCCGCAGCCGATCAGCTGTTGTTACGTGACATCGTCTTTTGTCACCGGACTTCTGAGCATATCTCCGCGAATATTAAACTATTTTTTATCAAATGAAAGGTGTCTTGAAGATTACGAATAGGGATGCACCGATCCAGCTTTTTTGCTTCCGATACCGATACTTGGGGTTTGAATATCTACCTTATACCCGATACCAACAGAGATTTTCACAAAAGTAGGTTTGTAGATGATTTATTTGTTGTTTATGCAAAGAAACTGCAGTGAATGTGCACAGAGTGAAATAGTGACTGGTCCTGTTACATTAAATAGACAGTCATTAAAGCATTAGAAATATGTTTTATCAGTGATTCTGTAACTTTCAATACAAACACTAGTGGCCATATTAGCTTATTTCACAATCAATCAATCCATTTATTTTTGCAACGTCCAATATCACAACAGGAGTCGTCTCAGAGGACGGCACAGACAAAACAAATCAATATCAGACACAAGAATGATCAAAATAAGTCACACAAATGAATGTCACACACGAATGAAATGTCTCAACCAGATCTAATGTCCTGTAAATAAGTAAATGGCTTAGAGTAACAAGCTTAGAGTATCCCACATCCTTAGATCTTACTCAACCGCAAGGAAAAACCACATGGGAGAAAACTAGGAAACCTCGAGGGGAACCAATCTGAGGAAGAATCCATCCCCCTTGGACGATGGGCCAGTGGTGAATTTTTTACTTTAGTTGTGACTCACCCGATATTGTAGTTTTTATGGTATTGGCTCCGATATCCGATACCAGTATTGGATCGGTGCATCCCTAATTACGAACATTTAAACCCGAATGATCTGTGCTTATTTAGAGCAATAGGCCCATTAGGACACCGCTGCCTCTGCAGAACTGGACCTTATGCAGACCTGTCACAAAAATATGGGACAAATACTTTCACAGCTAAATACGGGCAAGATTCCATTTTTTAAGGGACGGTTGGCAACTGTAGTTCCGGGATTATATTATAGCCTTAGCACAGCCTACTTACCCTCATAGTTGTGGATGTAAATCGATACATAAATAGAAAAGCAAGTCAATAATCCTGTGGATGTCGTTGATGATTATTGGAAGGTCCAGGAGGCTCAACCTGTGTCAAACAAATGGGTTCAGCAGCCCATTTTACCACAATGCTAACATTAGCATCATGCTACATACTAGCAGCTAGCTTTGAGTGCCAGCTTTTCACTTCTACTGGACAATCTGCTTAATTGTCTCATGTAAGAATGTGCAGAAACATTCATAATGTCCCCATTTCTGGTAAGAAAATGTATATATATTTTTTAAATATATATATCATATTAATCTATAGGCGAAACTTGCATTAACACGTACCATACGAAAAAGTGAAGGTGTGTGGCAAGAACAGTCCGGGGCACTCTGGTTCTAGAAAAAATAAAAGTCCTTTATTCTTACATGGACATGCCTACGTGTTTCGACAACAGTGTCTTCATCAGTAACCTTGCCTGCAAGCTGAATTCTCGCGGTATTTGTGATTTCACAAACACACGAGAATCCATCTTGCCCCGAGCCGCTAAAGTGTTTGAGCCAGGACCACCAGTGGGATGGAGCGACGAAAGCAGCAGGTGCCGAGCAAAACAAACATTTGTTTCGAAAATAAGGTAGTGTGGGTTAAGGTGCCTTCAACCCACAAACTCATGCTACAAAAAAACGCAAAAACCACTCGACGACATTATGATATAAAGCTCAGAGCCGCTATCTAACAAACAACTACGAGCGAAACTCCGAACGGATTCGTTTGAAGCGGTCCCAGATTGATATTGTGGAGAACTCAACTACGAGTGCTACACAATGTCTATCTGGCTCTTGCCAGGTTACTTCATCAGGGCATCAAGTTAAAAGCTGTTTTTAAATCCTTGAAGAGCACCTGGGTCTAAATGGTAAATGGTAAATGGTCACATTTATATAGCGCTTTTCTACCTGCTTTAGGCACTCAAAGCGCTTTACATCAAGGAACCACTCACCCATTCACACTCTCATCCATACACCAGTGTACGCAGACACTGGAGGCAAGGTGGGTGAACTGTCTTGCCCAAGGACACAACGACAGTGTACACCTGCGGGGATCGAACCACTAACCCTCCGATTACAAGACGACCCTCTCTACTACTAGCGCCACCGTCGCCACCGTCTACTGTCCTCGCACATCACCAGGATCCCACAGCAGCGCTCACCTTTGCTGCATTTTTGAAATATATATCATATTCGCCCGTATATAAAGCAGAATCTCCCACTTCATTGGCCTTGTAGAAGACACTGCTTGTTCTGCTCTCCCGCTGAGGAGCTTAAATATTTGAAAGACGTCAAGCATAGGGCTGTCGAGCCAGCTTTACCAACATGGTCTATAATTCTGTGAGAGTGTGGAGCTTTAATGCACATGTGAATAATATACTAGAATGTGTAGGCTAAATTATTCAGCCCAGTACGATAATGGGTTTGTGAGGGAGAAGAATCAATAGTCCTCAAGCAGTTGGATGCATACTCCACTGTGCGTCTGGTAAACAGGTATACATGTAGCTCTGAGAAGTCTATAGAAGCGTAATGGAGTAGATTAACTCCCATGATGCGTGGGGAAATAAATAGGTAATTGAGAGACAGTACACTATAACAACAATTCTCAAAGCGCCTTATCAGTCTAAAGTCCCCCAGAAATAATACATCATTCTATCCCGAATAATTTCTAATAATGTTCTACCACTTAGCCTGGGCTTTGTTCTGAGGCTGTTCACACTCATCTATGGCCCTGCTCTGGCCAATGGTCAATAGGTGCTAAATCCTCCATTGCAGTTCACGGATGGATTCTCTTTCTTAACAAATATGGCTTCTTTCACCTCTTGAAATGAGTGATTGGTGTCTTTGAGATGTATGTCACCTTCGCCTGGCCTTCCATTGGAGTATGTTCAGAGTCTCCACTGCCTTCAGTCTTTATCAAGCACATGTAGCCTATTCCTCCGACTCCATCTGGAAGCTCCAGCAGCCTTGTACATCAGGCCAATAGTGTTCTGTTCTCTCATAAACCCAGAGAGACTAGCCATCCTCCTGCACATCAGAGCCCAGATCTGCTTCCACGCTTCCTCCGCTGACCTGTGTGTGTGTGTCTCCGTGTATGTGAGGAGAGTGGTGTCAGCCCGGGTTTAACATATTCAGCTCTCTGTCAGCTCCACACATTTCTCCTCCACTACACTCATATGCAAATGTGGATTGAATGTATTCCCCTCTCCTCTCCACACGGCGTACATGCTGCCTGCCCGTGCTCGTCTTTGTGCTGTGGTGAAGGCGGCGAGGAGAGAGGAGTCCATTCTCTTCACTCGACTATAAGCTGAAAAGGGTGTGTGAGTATACGTTACTGCAGGGGGTATTTTAAAAAGGCGCCTTGGACTCGTCAAACGAAGAGCAAGGATTTATGTAAAGAGTGTGCACTACAGCGGCAAAAGAAGGAGAAAGCAGAGATTTGTATTTTTATGAAGTAAGAAGTAGAGTCCTTTGCATTTTAGCCCAAATGCTCAAAAGGATCTTGCAGCTAGAATTGCCAAAGGAATAAGTATATTTTTATTTACCCTGGACATTTTTTGACATTCTTATTTGAAGACCAAACCCACACAAAATCAACATACATTTTCTAAATTCAAGCACTTTTTAAGTCCTTTTTTCTAGTGTACAACATACTTGCGCAGAAAACACTGAAAAAGTCTCAACCAACTCTGGTTTGGACCCTGGTCCTTTGACGAGGAAGACAATTGGCCCATCACTAGTTCATTAGTTCCGCCTAAAATAATGTAAGAAATGGTAGTCCTACAAAATACGGTCCGTCTGCTGCTCCACCATTGAACAGTAACAGAAGTTAGCCGTGGACAATTTCATGTTATATGGACATAGACAATACTGCTCACTGAGAAATAATTTACATATACAACAATCCATCTCTTTGGAATCTCAAGCGTGATCATGTGATTCCAGTTCACTATATATTTTGGTCTGCTCGGATGATAAGGTTTCAGTTAGGGCTGTACAATTAATTGAATTTTGATCACGATTTCGATTCTTGAGCCAAACGATCTCCAAATTAATAAAATCGAGTTGGAACGATTCTTTTGGCTTTTTAAAATTATTTTTAAAATTATTTTATTTTTTTTTATTTTTTTTTGTTTTTTGCACAATTCTTTTGGCATTTGATGCAGGGGAGGAGCAGAGAAACTCATGTTTTTGCTTCTGAACTCAGGTAATTAGACACATTTCGCCAGTTTTTTTTTTTTTTTTTGCCGAAATGCTGAATAAATGCATTTTATTTTCAAACTCAAAAAGAATCGTTGGAAGAATCGTGATTTCAATCTTGAACAAAAAAATCGTGATTCTCATTTTTTCCAAAATCGAGCAGCCCCAGTTTCAGTTGACCATAATATTTTCACTTATTGTCACAATTATTATTTGATTTTTAACCAAGGTCTGCGTAACTGTTGAACATAAGCCTTCTCTACCCTTGTTTGAACTGTAGTATAGTTGTACGGGATTTTAAATCCTCTTGTAGGGAGTTGCAGAGGTCATACTCTTCAAGGAATTTCTGAGCACATTCTGTGTATGTTTACTGGAAGCAGATTGCATCTGGCTATGGAAACAATTCAGGCTGTTTTTAGTTGTACCAATTTGGTAAATTTAGGAATCTGCGAGTGCAGGACTAAAAGATTTGTATGTTCCTGTGTGTGTTTCCTACAGTGTAGCAATGACTTGTTTGCTCCCATCTCTGTCCCCGCTCTCCTCTCTCTGGTTAATTACCAGCCACACACGCCAATGGCCTGTGTAGCCAGTGGTGGAACACAATTAGTCAGTTGCCAACCCGCTCACAAAAGGCTATCTGGCCAGCGCACGGTGTCATCAGTAATCTAGAGTGAGCATTATCTAAATGCCAATGTCTATCCTGTGTGATCCAGCCAGAGCGGACGCATTTACATTCTAATTAGATGTGGCCAGTGAACGCCTCGCAGGGGCCCGTTAATAATACGCTGCCTATGTTCACCTTAGCCCCACGCTCCATATTCTGTCCCTTTGACATTGGGCTTGTAAGGCTCTCTGTAGCTTTTTTCTCTCCCCCGAGGCTCCTATACAATTTGCTCCTAATTAAGCATAAAGGATATCCAGTTCTATTTAGCAGGATTAGCTTTAAAGGTCCAATACTACGTTGAAAGAGCTAGTGTAGAGTTTAGTTCAAGTGTGATTGAGGAACCCTGTAAATATCATCTGTAACGTGCTGTTACACATTCGCGCCCTGTGTCTCGCTCATTTGAGTGAAGTTAAGGCTCATTTATGCTCTATGTTGGAAAAGCATACGGATATGGAGCTTTCTGTTCGTCTCTTGTGTGAATCTGTCCGACTTGTCTTGGGATGTCACCATTCTACATTTTATTCACAGTTATTATGAGGGAAAAAATGTATGATTATTCATAATTATTAAAGTTTAAAGCCTAAATGTTCATTATATGTTATTATACAGGTGATCGTCATATAATTAGAATATCATGAAATATTTGATTTACTTCTGTAATTCCATTAAAAAAGTGAAACTTGTATAATGTATACATTCATTCCACACAGACTGATTTCATGTGTTTATTGTTTTTAATGTAGCATGAGCATGTACAGCACTCAATACTTAGTAGTTGCTCCTTTTGCCTGAATTACTGCAGCAATGCAGCTTGACATGGAGTCGATGAGTCGATCAGTCTGTGGCTCTGCTCAGGTGTTATGAGAGCCCAGGTTGCTCTGATAGTGGCCTTCAGCTCTGCATTGTTGGGTCTGGCGTATCACATCTTCCTCTTCACAATACCCTGTAGATTTTGGGGTTATGGTCAGGCCAGTTTGCTGGCCAACAGGGATACCATGGTCCTTAAACCAGGTACTGGTACCTTTGGCATTGTGTGCAGGTGCCATGTCCTGTTGGAAAATGAAATCTGCATCTCCATAAAGTTGGTGAGCAGCAGGAAGCATGAAGCGCTCTAAAACTTCCTGGTAGACGGCTGCGTTGACCCTTGACCTCAGAAAACACAGTGGACCAACACCAGCAGATGACATGGCCCCACACCATCACTGACTGTGGAAACTTTACGTGGATTCTGTGCCTCTTCCTCCAGACTCTGGGACCTTGATTTCCAAAGGAAATGCTAAATTAACTTTCAACAGAGAACATAACTTTGGAGCACTCAGCAGCAGTCCAGTCCTTTTTGTCTTTAGCCCAGGCCAGACGCTTCTGATGCTGTGTCTTGTTCAAGAGTGGCTTGACACAATGAA
>OMNZ01059390.1:0-12571 GCA_900303255.1 Lesueurigobius sanzi | reverse complement strand
ACATTATAAATGACCCATGACACACTCATCAGTTACATTATAAATGACCCATGACACACTCATCAGTTACATTATAAATGACCCATGACACACTCATCAGTTACATTATAAATGACACATGAAACACTCATCAGTTACATTGTAAATGACACGTGACACACTCATCAGTTACATTATAAATGACACACTCATCAGTTACATTATAAATGACCCATGACACACTCATCAGTTACATTATAAATGACCCATGACACACTCATCAGTTACATTATAAATGACCCATGACACACTCATCAGTTACATTGTAAATGACACACTCATCAGTTACATTATACATGACACATGACACACTCATCAGTTACATTATAAATGACCCATGACACACTCATCAGTTACATTATAGATGACCCATGACACATTCATCTGTTACATTGTAAATGACACGTGACACATTCATCTGTTACATTATAAATGATACAGGACACACTCATCAGTTACATTATAAATGACACATGACACACTCATCAGTTACATTATAAATGACACATGACACACTCATCAGTTACATTATAAATGACACATGACACACTCATCAGTTACATTATAAATGACTCATGACACACTCATCAGTTACATTATAAATGACACATGACACACTCATCAGTTACATTATAAATGACTCATGACACACTCATCAGTTACATTATAAATGACTCATGACACACTCATCAGTTACATTAGGCCTACGGTCGGTTACATTCAGTGGCAACTGCACTTGGATAAAAACTGTTCTTTAATCTCTTCATCCTGGTCTTAATGGACCTGTGCCGACTCCTTGATGGTACTAATTGAAAGAGGGAGTGTCCTGGATGTGAGGTGTCCCTGATGATGTTTGGGCCTTCTGTATAGCTCTGTCAGAGAGAGGAGAGGGCAGCCAGTGATCTTCTGAGCAGAGTTAATGATCTTCTGAAGCCTCTGAGCCCCGTGCAGCTGTTATACCACACACACATGCAGTATGTGAGGATGCTCTCGATCGTCCACCTATAGAAGGACAGTCTCTGGCAGATGTTGTTCCTGAGGATCTTCAGGAAAAACAGTTTCTGTTGGGTCTTTTTCAGTAACTCAGAAATGTTAATGTTCCAGCTACATTTTACTTGCTACATTTTACTGCTCATTATTGACAATTTTGCAAAAAAATCCACAAAGTTCCTTAAAATTTGTGGAACAAACCAGGCACTGATTTGCAGTTTATAACACAATTCTTTTTATGTTGAGAAACACCTGTGGGCAGCACAGTGGTGGAGTGGTTAGCACTTATGCTCTCCTTGTGTCTGCATAAGTTTCCTCTGGTTTCCTCTACCACAAAAAATATGTAGAATAGGACCCGCCTCTTAATCTCAGTGGGACTTCCCTGAATAAACTAAGCTCGAATGAAAATAAAAGCAAAATTCATGCTAATCCCGAACACCCCATTAATAACAATATGGACAACCAACCCCACACACTGTGACAACCTGCCACTATGCTGCACATCGTGGCACTGGATTTTCCACTTTTTGTTAGTTAATATTTATTGTGTTTTGAAGTGGCACCAACTTTAGCTGAAGGGCTTAACCTTTATTTAATGTTTGTCTCCGGCTTCTGTTGACAACAGTGGACTAAAGTGTGACAACCAGCCCCAGTCTCTCGTGTTTTCTTTGACAGTCACTACACTCATGTTTCCTGTATTGACATCTTTGCTAATGCCTATCAATATTTAAACTCCACTGAGGTCTCAGACTCAGACCTTCTTTGACTAACAACTCCCCATTGGTTCAAAGTTTCCGCCCTCGTCCAATCATCGTCGTCGGTTGCGAGTCAGTGTTCCGTTTTTGGACCAATCCCGTCAGGGTGCGCTGAGTGGGGGACAGAAGAGCTCCGCTACTTTTGACGCACTCTCACTCTACCCCCGACGTCAACAAACAACAATATTTACCATGAGTGCGCCATCTTTACAATAGTTGTGTTTTGTAAACAAGGATCGTGACGAACACATTAAGTTCATTCTACAATTTTCTTCATTTTCTGCCACTTTCTCGCCATTTTTCCTCTGGAGACGATCAGGATTTACGCGCTTTGGTTGCGGCTCCTCACTGGTTTTCTTCCTGGGAACACTTTCACCAACAACTGGGAAACTTCTAGCAGCGTCCTGTCGTATATAGAAAGGTGTCCCGGAAGCGGCTCTGTCCAGCGCTGGTCCTGGAGGAGCGACAGGGAGCGAGGAGGAAGCCTGGAGGGTGGTATGACTGCGTTAGCGGGGTCCATACCCAGGATGATGCGACCCACGCTGGCTCAGAACTACCCCCGCAGCGGCTTCCCTCTGGAAGGTAACAGCATCAGGTTGTCAGGGCGAGGGGACAGAGTCATTTGTCGAGGTTGAGGAGATAAATACAAGATATATTTATTTTTTAAATAATAGAGAAGGCTTTAGGGAAGCCCCAGAGGACAGGTTTGGAGGTGATTTTAAAGCAAAACAACTGGTTTAGCAGCAATTTTGCAAAGCTTTTATTTATAACTTTATTTACAAACTTTCTTTAGTTTTATTCAAAAATTAGATTCGATTTTAAAGACATCTTTGCCTATTTTTGGATTACAAGCTTTGAAAAGGGTGCGCGTACATTTTTAAATTGTAGTTGTGGTCCGACGTTTTTGCTAAATTTCCGAACGCGTCCCTCGTCACGTGGATGACTTTAGTTCACAACTTTCAGGTAGCAATAATTTCAAGGTAAAACTATATATTTTTTCCTTTAAAAAAAAAGAGAAAAGAATAACCTGTTATTTACGGTTTAAAACGGTTGGATTCAGAGCGCACAGATGTGTTTCTTCGTACATGTTTGTTAGATTACAGTATCCTCAAGGGCCAAATATTTTATTCCACAGTTATATCGTATACATAGCATTTACCGACAAACTGAAATGATATTCCAACACCACTGATCTTCTGGTTCATTTTACGCACTGAAAAGCACATGGTGAAAGCTAAACTTTCCCTCAACTTATTTCAGTGTCTACTCCGCTGGGCCAAGGCCGCGTGAACCAGCTCGGAGGAGTGTTCATCAATGGAAGGCCGTTACCGAACCACATCAGGCACAAAATCGTGGAGATGGCGCACCACGGGATCCGTCCGTGCGTCATCTCCAGGCAGCTGCGCGTCTCTCACGGCTGCGTGTCCAAGATCCTGTGCCGCTACCAGGAGACGGGCTCCATAAGGCCCGGGGCCATCGGAGGGAGCAAGCCCAAGGTAAGCAGCACATTCACGGGAACTTTACATTAGAATTCAACACTAGAGCTTTACAAGTCCTTTGGCCAAACGGAGAGACGTTCGTGCGTAATTGTAAACTTTGTTTTCCTCTTTTGCGTATCACCCATTTCACACCTTAAACATGTAGTTTATTACAAACATAAATCTAAGATAGAAAATTAGAAACTCATCGTCCGCTTCAAAACTATTTTCTTCATGCAGCAAATTATTATTATTTTTGTCCAATCTCCTTAAACACTGCTAGGTATTAAATATGTGGATAATTATGTCGTTTGTCAATGAGCTGAGAACATCACCAGGAACCACGTGGTTAAGTCATTTTATAGGAGTCTTCCCAACAACAAACACTATTACAGTCACTTGGTGGTCAGTAAAGTATTCACTGGCCCTGTACAGTTTCTGAGAATCTGCAATGGACTTGAGTATTGCTCTTGAGAATGTTTTATTTCACAACATTTGAAAGATACATGTAATACTTTTAAGTCCACTACATCCATCCATTTTCTTGCGCTTTATCCGGGACTGGGCCCAGACTTCCTGATCCTCCAGCTCTTTCTGGGGGATCCCAAGGGTTCCCAGCCCAGCCTAAAGACAAAACCTCCTTTGAAAGTAAAAAAGTATTAAAGTGGCTGCACACAAAGGATCAAACTCCAGCACAGTAGGGGGCGATATACACATGCTTTCCCAATACCACTCACCACAAAGAAGAATGTTGTACAACTGGTGAACACACAAAAGCTATCACTTACAACAGTTATTTATTATCCACTTTGAATACTTTCTATTCTATTATTACTATATTTTCTACAGCAAATACTTCAGTACTTTAACTTAAGTAATAATGTGACTGGGAAACCCGTTCTTGTGTTGGAATAATAGGTCGCGTTCCTGCGACATCACAACATTCTAAATTATATATAGTTTAAGACTAAAACTCTGTGCTGGAAACTGTCAACATCCTGTTGTTTATTCCTCTGTAGTTAATTAATGAATTAATTTATTTAAGATGGGACAGTGCACATTAATTAACATGAGTCCTTAAAGTCCACATGTAAATATGCCAGAGTTAGCCACGTGGCTCATTTACATGTGTAGTTCCTGGGACAATCCACAGAAACAGGGACAAAGTCTTCTCTGTCGGCACTTATGAAATAAGCTCTAATTATTTTATTATTAATTATTATTATGGTGACAATATTCAAAAACATGTGTGATGTTGACTTTCAGCCATAAGAATAACATGCAGTTTGTGAATCCAAAGTATTTCTTTTTGGAAATGTCTTTTGAAAACAGTTTCTCCTCCATAAAGTTGTATTAGCACCAGCTGTAACTGAATTAGAAACGTGAATCCAACATATTTAGTTGTGGCCAAAGTGCTACATTTCATCACTTGATTAAAAACTACAGAACCCCAAAGTCAAAATGACTATAAGAAAAAGTATCTCAACTTAACGTTGTTTAGTTTTGTAAGAAGAGAAGTGAGGAGAGCTCAGGGCTCAGTGCTGTAGTAGGAGCTCTTCTGATCAGGCAGAAGAATGAGGCTTTTCAACTTACAGTTTTCATCAGGCCCTGATTCTTCGTACATTAACGTTCTTTAGTATTTGTCTTAGAAAATAGTGTTAGTCACCTGTACGTAGGCAGTGGTGCTTCCAAGGGGTGGCCTACAGGGTGGTACAGGCCACCCCTGGTTTCTTCTGGGCCACCCCAGGTACCACCTCACTCAGGAGGGCTGATGCACCATTATATTCACAGAACATAAAAACTATTTAAATATAACAAAATAATATTTTATATTACAAATGATTTCAAAGGCACCTCTGTCCTTGTGCCACCGCCTGGCCACCCCAGAGAAAAAAGTCTGGACACGCCACTGACAGTCGGAACAATCTTTCTTCTGTTGCTGTGAGTCTGTATTGACCATATTATACATATTATACACAGTGCCAGCTTCTCTGGAGTGAACTGACCAGATTTGTTTTCGAAATGTAGTGGAGAAGTAATCTATTTATTTTTCAGATGCAACAGAGTAAGTAACAAGTAATTGGTGCCCAATGAACACTGCTTAAGTAAAACAAAGAGCTTCAAATAAGTGACTTAAAGGCCCTATACTGATATTATATATATATTAGTTTGTTTGATGGATGGAGGGAGCAAAGTTGAAATTGTTACTTGTGATCCAAACAGTCTATAGTTTAAAACTTTAGGTGGAAATTCTTTGGAAAAAAAGATTTCTAGATAGATTTCTAGTCTTAGTTTATTGCTCATTTCTGGGTCAATCCACATGAAACAAAACTGTCACAAAGTTCAAAGTCTGGAGCTACCACAGCGGAGATGTCCACAATGTGAGAAAAGTCTCATTGTATTTACTGTTCCCCACGTGGGAATGAATCAGTGCAATAATTACACTCCTTATTGTAAAGATGGGGTCATTTATGTGTTTCTTGGTGAAAATGAAAATTAAATTGATATCACTCAATTCACATTTTTCCCTATTCACCTGCAGTGATTTCCATTTGGTTCCATATCCAAAAATGTTAGTCCTAGGGGTGTTACTAATCTGGCAAAGTTAAAAATGAACAATTGGGCACTTTTTTGGCCGTTCACAGCTGCACTGACCCAAAACCTGGAATAAAAAAATAAAAAAAGCAAAGCGCCTGCAGGGTCTCCTCTTATAGCGGACTTTCCCTCGACACAAACACAGACCTGTTGCTGCTGATGTTGAGGAGCCTGTGTGTAACGCACAAAGTCTGGAGGGGCCCAAACACACTCAATAAACAGGACTCTGGTGACCTCCTCCACAGCAGGGCACCACTCCAGACCTGGACCGGAGGATCGAGGACTACAAGCGCGAGAGCCCGGGAATGTTCAGCTGGGAGATCCGAGACCGACTGCTGAAGGACGGACTGTGTGAGCGCAACAACGTCCCCTCCGGTAACACAAGCTTTTTAACACAAGCAACACCATGGACTTTAGTGCTTTATGGTTTGAAGTTGTCATCTAGACTGGGTATTTTCAGTTGAGGACATTTAAAGTCATGCAGCCCAGTCCGTTTGATTACTTTAATGATTGATCATTTATCTTTCTACAAATTAAACAGCATGTTGTTGTTGCTGCTTCTTTCTTTGTGTTAAATCCTGTGTTTATCACAGTTCGACAGCAGAGAAGTTACTATTTCATGAGGAAAAGTTGAAAATTGCTGCAGCATCAGTGATAGAAGAGGTTCCAGATCTCATTTGTCTGTATTACACTGCAAAAAAGAAAGCAATCGAGAGATGAGTAAAACACTTTTAAATAAGTGTATTTGATTTGGAGACGTTACAGTTGTGGCCAGAAGTTTACATTCCCATTTAATCTTTTGGCCATTTTTCATAGAATATGAATGATAATCTTTTTCCCGCTCATGGTTAGTGGTTTGTGCCAAAGAACCGAGTTTACTCTTTTGAAATCATAATGAAACGAACTACTCAAATGTCCCTAACATTTACATGACCTTCAACAACTGCCAGAAACTGTTCAGGAGCAAAGAAAAACTTCAGCTGAAACACAGGACTGTCTGGCAAAATTGGACTCTCTGAAAAAAAGTTTCCATATCATTCTGTCCGGGTATGTAAACTTTAGGCCACAACTGTATCTGTGAATGAAGCTCCTACAATTAGATAATAGTCTCAATGTACTTCAAACTAGATGTTTTTTCTCACGTTAAGTGCAAAAATACTTATTACTTACTAAGACAGGGGCAATTTTATCAGTATTTTTGGGTTCAAAGCTCAACAAATAATTTTGCAGTGTTGGAAGAAAAAAAAACTTCAAATTATTGTTAAGTCCAAGTCTGGGAAGTTAGGAGCTACTAAAGTGGAGATATGGCCACAATGTGAGATAAACACATTTAAAGTTTCCCATATACAGTAGTTCAATAGAGAATGTAAAATGAGGTCATTTATTTGCTTTCAGCATTTAAGAAAAAAACCTGAAATTGAAATAATTGTGTTTTGCTCCAGTGTCTCCCTTTACTTCCTATAATTTAGATTTTGACTAAGATAGCCACTATTAGCCAGGGAGCTAAAACTTCTCCACTGAACACAAACCTGTGTGTTCCACAGTGAGCGCCATCAGCCGCGTCCTGAGGAGTAAGTTCGGAGGGAAGTGCGACGACGAGGACGAGGACGAAGAGGAGCTGGAGAAGAAGGAGCTGGAGGAGAGTCGAGCCAAGCACAGCATCGAGGGCATTCTGGGCGACCGCTGTGAGTAGCACGCACACGGACAGCGGACTGCGCGCCCCTCTGTTGCTACTGTCTGTGTTAATAACAGGACAATCTGCAAATACTCACATGGAAGGAGACTTAAAGGCCCTATACCACATTCTTTTGTGCAACAATGAAAGAAGGAGCAAAAGTTCAAACGGTTGCACTGCATAAAGTGATACCTTGATACATCAAATTTGCTTGAATTGAGTATTTGACCTTATTTTGAATAGTTTTGACTTGATCTGCCAATGGAACACTTATTTTTTGCACTTTAATTAAGAAAAAGCGACTTAAATTGACTTAATGCTTATTTATATGCTTTTTCTTATTTTAAGTTCAAAAATACTTGTTTCTTGTTTGAGTTGGCATATCAAATATCAAATATTCTGAA
Organism: Lesueurigobius sanzi; assembly: GCA_900303255.1. NCBI lineage: Eukaryota > Metazoa > Chordata > Actinopteri > Gobiiformes > Gobiidae > Lesueurigobius > Lesueurigobius sanzi. The sequence goes on along the minus strand of OMNZ01059390.1, from coordinate 4,635 downwards.
ATTTCACTAGGGGAAAAAACATCGGGTACAGGGCCTTTCAAAGAGTAAAACATCATGATAAAGTTAAAGCTCATATAACATGCTGTTGCTAAAATTTTCCAAAACTTTTGTCGTCACTCTCTCAACTCATCTATTGCATTCTTTTTATTTTTTTTTGAAGTTTCCCGTTTCTCTTTACCTTGAGCAAGCAGTCAGTGCGTAAAGTTGTCACTTGCTTTGCGTAAAAGTTAATAGTTGGTCTGTAATACTCCCGTCAATGGCACAGAGTTACACGCGTAAAGGGAACTTTTTTTTGTGCCATATTTTGTGGAAAGACTGTCTCACGAGCATCAGTTTGTTGGAGTTAATGTTTCGTGTGTTGTGGCCTTTGTGTTGTTGCGCCACAGACGTGTAAATGTTCATGGATCTGGTTGAAGACGTTGCCTCGACAGAACGTGCTCTGGAAGCGTGCGTAAAGTTGCGCGCTGGCTGGGGGTGGAAAGGTTGTGTCGTCTTTTGTTACGGGACTCCTTTAAGGCGAATATCTCTCCGCGGCTAATGCTTTTCCCATGAGGCTGTATACCGTAAATCAAACAGCAGGTGATGGCTTTGTGCGGGAAACGAACATGTGTGCGCGTGTCCGTGCGCGCGCGCCAGCGGGTTAAAAGGCGCGAGGAGCGTTACAGTAAATCTGCATGTTGTTGGCAGATTGTTGCATGTTGTTGTTGGTTTGTTAAACGTGGTTTAATTAGTTGGATTTTTTGTGCTTTTCTTTGAAGGATTTGTGTATTTATTTATTTTGTTAGTTTTTAGAGCTTCATGAGTAAAAGTGAACAGGCTTCACATGAAGTGGAGAACAGCGGAGATGGCAGTCATTTTGGTAACTGTCAAAATGCAGATTTCTAGTCTTAGTTAATTGCTAATTTCTCTGGATTTCCTGGGCCAATGTCATCACATAAAAGCTCTAATTATTTTCTCATAAAGGTGTCCAAAAATCCAAAACATGTCCATGATGTTTTCCAGTAGAAAGGACTTTCAGCCATAAGAATAGTACATTTGTCAATTTTCTTTTTGGAAATTTCTTTCAAAAACTGCCTTTTAGAGTTGTATTGGCACCTGCCCTCCGACTTAAATAGAATTCCATAACTGACCCTGTTGTTGTAGTTATTGATGATATAATACACACAGTAAACAAACATAATTATACGAGCAGTAATTCAAACGACAACCCGCTTGTGCCTTTTGATTTGGTGTAAACCTTACAATGCCTCGCTAAGACCCGGGCTCGCAGTGTTTTATAACTCCTAAAGTGCAGCACGTGGCCTCTCAGTAAAGCACTGAGGCATGAAGAGCGCGCGGGGCCGTGCTTCATTTATGTTAGACCCCAGCTCTCGCCATAACCACGTCATCGCTTTAGTTTTTATCTCTGTGTCATCAGAGAAGCAATTGGCCACGGCAGCCACCGCCGAGCGCTTTACGCACGCCGTTTACACTTCGCAAATTATCTAAAGTGCCTTTCCAAACAGCCCAGTCCTGGTCCTTCTCTTACAGCGCGATATTTGTTTTAGTTTGTGTTTTCAAGATTTCAAACAAAGCAAATATTCCGCAACATTTACTGAACTTGTTACACCTTGAAACATTTTGTTTTTACATTTTAATAGTTGATGGCGGAGTGTGAGCAGAGGAGGTTTAGCCAAAATATTTACCAGTTAAGAGTAAAGTTACTTCAAGATCATAGGCACATTTTCATCTGTACTTTGAAGCTTCTTATCCAAAAACCTCTTAGTCCAGAGGTAAAAGAATGACAGCATAACGTGAATGTTAAATTAAATTGTGATATAAGTTTTATTGTTGATGTAAAACTGATAAAACATTAACGTGGTATTTCTGAAAATGGACAATAATGTAGATACGAGAAAATAAATGTAAGTGTTAATTTTCATATGTCAACATGAAGGAGCCATAGATTTACGGTAACTAAATGTTTTATACACGAGCTATGTATTCTTCTAAATAATATTAGGCTGCTCAAGTGCAAGTAAAAAGTTATACTTCAAGAAGTTACAACAGTAGTCACGCGTAAATGTACCTTCTACCCGCCTCTGGAAGTGAGTCAATCCAATTATCATTTCTAACACTTACTAAAGCACTTCTTTCTTCTGGACTGTAACAGTTTTACGCGCGGAGCCGCTCTCTGCGTCACGGATTCGCGCGTCACAGATATAAAAGGAGAACGTGTTGCGCGCAAACAAAATGTGCCCTCGATGAGTTGATCAAACATTTGCTCAACGGTTTCCATCTCGGCACAAAGACGCAGCTCGCGGGGGATGAACTTGGGAGACAAAGGCCCGAGAGTCTATTTGAGCCTCGCGCGCGGACAATAATAATGGGGGCCCCAGCTTGGAAACAGCTTTTGGCGAGGAGGCGAGGCTGCTTAGAATTCAGGACGAGAGAATGGCCCAGGCTCCGCGGCATTATGAGGCCGCAATGAGGGATGAATTATTTAGGGAGGGAGCGCTCCGCTGGACTCGGGAGGCGCACAGAAAGCAGCCGTTTTCCACCTACAAAATGTTTCCCTTTTTTGGGGGTCGGCTGCCATTCACTGTGACAAGTCTGGCTTCAGAAACCCGCTCACGTAGAAGAGAGGGACGCGCGCACGTCAACTCTATAAGTTTGGCTGCTCCCTTCAGCAGTTGGAAAAGTCACTCAAATGCTCTAAAATATATATATATATATATTATTGCTACTTTAATGCTTACAACTAGTTTTGCCCCAAAATGCCACGTACCTGCTTTTCTCTAAAATGTGTTTACTTTCAGACTATATCGCATTTGTTAGAAGAAAAAATACTTGTGTGCGTTCAATCTAATTAGAAAGTCTTTTCTTCTGTCATACTAGTAGTAGTAGGAGTAGTAGTAGTAGTAGTAGTAGTAGTAGTAGTAGTAGTAGTAGGAGGAGGAGGAGGAGGAGGAGGAGGAGGAGGCCAGTGGTTGTTGTTTACATTACTCTGTGAAACTGTTGCTATTTAGAAATGCCTTATAAAGGTTTGAATTAGTTTGAGTCTCATTGAAGTTATGTTCCATCTTTTACTGTGTGTAAATATACAAGAATATAGAGCCTTTAAAGTAGCGTCTACATCAACATTTACAGTCAATATATATTTTCTTGATCTTCATTGATCCCTCAAAACAAAGGCGAAATTCACTGTACTTTTTATTCAGTAATAATTTCAAAATTCAAAGACTAAATTGATTTCCAAAAATCCTCTCGGAAAACAATTAAAAACCGTTCTGTCCATAAATCAGATTTTTAGGTTGTAGCGATGGAAACATAAGACAGTGTTTTTCTTTAATATATGTATTTATATTTTCATGTCAATTTACAGCAAAATTATAATAATTTTCCCTCGATCCCAGCGTCACAATCATAGGGAAAGTCTAAATTTCACAGCAGTCTTCGTCATGTGACCTCTTCTCGTGATGGATGCGTAGTTTGAAAAGAAAAGGAAACATTTTTTAGCTGTTACGCCTAATTGCCTCGATGTGTCATAATAGAGTGGTCTAATTTGCGTCGCGAGTTCCAGTCTGAGGCAGTGGATGTGTGGAGGGCTGAACTCTGGCCTCGGCCTCTCAAACATTAATAATGGCCTGTAAATGACGCGCGTATTGTTCTAATGACGGCGCAGCGCATTAAAGAGCCTTTGGGATCAATAGCGCTGTGTTCTCCCCGGAGAGACGTGGCCCGGAGCGGTGTGTGCGGCTCAATGAGGCATCCAGCCCCGCGACGTGGCCCGGAGCGGTGTGTGCGGCTCAATGAGGCATCCAGCCCCGCGATGTGGCCCGGAGCGGTGTGTGCGGCTCAATGAGGCATCCAGCCCCGGAGAGACGTGGCCCGGAGCGGTGTGTGCGGCTCAATGAGGCATCCAGCCCCGCGATGTGGCCCGGAGCGGTGTGTGCGGCTCAATGAGGCATCCAGCCCCGGAGAGACGTGGCCCGGAGCGGTGTGTGCGGCTCAATGAGGCATCCAGCCCCGGAGAGACGTGGCCCGGAGCGGTGTGTGCGGCTCAATGAGGCATCCAGCCCCGCGATGTGGCCCGGAGCGGTGTGTGCGGCTCAATGAGGCATCCAGCCCCGCGATGTGGCCCGGAGCGGTGTGTGTGCGGCTCAATGAGGCATCCAGCCAGGGCCGGGGCCAGGGGGGGCTCAGGGGTCCGGCCCCCTTTGGTTATTTACCAAAGTTTTTTTTTTATTTTAAAGTGCACTGTAAACTTATGGGAATAAAAATCATACCAGGGTTCATCTGAACGTATTTGTGACTAAAGCAGGGCTAAATTATGCTCTAAAGTAATATACCAGGGAAAAGTCTAAAAATAAGCACCAGGACTAAAATAAGCCTCTGCTATGACTAAGAATAAACCAAGTCTGAAAGGACTGAACCAGGACTAACCTGGACCAAACTAGACCTAAAACGGGGCTAAAACCAGGGCTGAACCATGTTTACAACAACCTCTAAAACCTAAGCCAGGACTAAACTAGATCTAAAATAGGCCTAAAACCAAGAGTGAACCAGGGCTAAACTTTAAACTAAGAATACACCAGGACAAAAAATGGCTAAAACAACCTCTAAAACAAATCTAAACCAGGACTAAAACCAGGA
>OMNZ01059380.1:0-13887 GCA_900303255.1 Lesueurigobius sanzi | reverse complement strand
AGAGTCCTCTTTCTGCTCGGGTTAGATTATGATCCAAGATTTGGAACAATCAGAGCAAAAATATTTGCAAAAAAAAAACTTCTAGAACCAATGCCTTCAGAGTCAACATAGTTTTTTCACAAAAAAATACCAAATTTTGATGTACTGTAATTCTTACTCTGTCTGAGTCTGTATATCTCAGAAACGATTAATCGATTACTGAAATAGTTGACAACTATTTCAATAATCGATTAGTTGACGATTAATCGATTAGTTGTTTCAGCCCTAAAGACAAGCTTGTATTCAACAACAAACCTCACTGACTGACTCATTGTGTGTTCACTTATTCTCCACTAGGTGTAGCCACTTGTAAATAGAAATAAACCCACTTCTTCATAGGCTACAGTACACTTTGTATTTGTTCCTCAATCTGCTATTCTCTTTCAGCTAAGAAGAAAAAAGGCCCCATATCAACCTGTGTTGGACCACTTTGACCAGCAGTACAGCCGGGAACTGGGGGATCTGTGGATATCAGCAAGGTAGACTTTCATACAACTCAATGTTCATCAATAAATGTTACTTTATTATTTGTTTAAGAGGAAAAGGGGAACTCTTTATTTTAATGAAAAGATAAACAAATGTAAATATTACAGATTATAGCCACAGGGTAATTTCCATCTGCTGACCCTGACCGGTTGATAGTACACAGCAAGAAACATAAACATACAAAATTACAGTACACAGTATTTAGTTGACACAACTGTATGCACACATGTGAAAGACATGTAGCACGATGGCTGAGCGGTTAGCGCTCTTGCCTCACAGCAATAAGGTCCCAGGTTCGATTCCCTTTCTGCGTGGAGTTTGCATGTTCCTCCCTGTGACTGGATGGGTTTCCTCTGGGTGCTCCGCTTTCACCCCATAAAACATGCACATTAGGTCAAATCCTCTGGCCAGGTGATTGTGACCATTAGCCTGGCTCCATATCTGGAGATGGGTACCCAGGTGGTGCTGTGCACAATGCAGTTTTGAATGGATCTTTAAAATTTTCAGCACACGCTACCTCTATTGCATGGATTCTTATTGCACTAGTTCCTATTGCACTGTTGGATGTAGCACCAAATTATATTGTGTATTATGTTGGTGATTGTCCTCATTGTGTGTTTGCTTCATCACAGGGCGGTCCTTTTGAACCCTGACTCCTGGCAATATGGGGTCATGCTTAATAGATTCACTGAAGTGTCGGACATCACACAAACTCTCAAAACTCAAGGATTTTTCAGTGCTCAGCTACAGACGGAGACATCATCACTGCTGTATGATAAGCCTCCAACACAGCCTTGTTTGAAACAGCCAGAGGGAAATGGCCCAACAGTGACGGCTGAGTGCATCACCAAAGGCCTCTCTGATGACTCTAATCTTCAGTCTGACTGTGGATCTCATTGTCTGCAATCAGAGCTATCACAAAGTCCTTTACTACAGTGCTACATCCATCCGTATCCTCTGAGATTTCCCTCACAAGCCCACAGGCCCAGCTGTTTAAAGCAGTATTACCTCCTGAATGCTGCCTCTCTTCTCCCAGTGCTGGCATTGCAAGTCAAAAATGGGGAGAAAATTTTGGACCTATGTTCATCTCCGGGAGGCAAAGCGATAGCCATCATGCAGAGCTGCAACCCAGGTAAGCCACCAGTACTTCTGTCTGTAGTGTCATCTGACTTTAGTGGTTTCATTAAAGTTTTAGTTTCTTCTTTGCACAATCCTGTCAGTTTCTGGAAAAGTGATGTGCCGTTCATGATCGAATCTGCTCTTTTGAGCGGCTCTTTAACATGAACTGTTCGAACCCGGACCTCAATTGTGAAAAGACCCGAGTCTTTTCTTCAGTCAATTCTTTACAAGTTTCTTCTGAACTAATTCAAGAACCAACACAACAGCAGAGCAGGGAACACAAGTGAAAACCTTTTGCAGTAATAAAATATTTGGCTTGACTTTTTTAATTTTTATTACGGCTCAAAATTATAATCGTAAGTTTGGATAATTTTAATAAAAAGGTGTGCCTATTAGAGATCAGGTCTCAGACTGGTGTCCTTTTGAACGTCTTTTCACTGACCGGATCCCAAAGATTCGGCTCCCAGTAAAGTGCCATAAATCCCTAGCCTGACTGTCGCGACTACAAAACTCTGTGATTGTAGTCTGGCCATGTTGCCTGGTAAAACTGTTTCCCAGAGGGCGGGCTATGAAATGCCTCTGTGTGCTACTGGGAAGCTTCAACCAATCAGACCACGCCTCAATCGAGCCGTTGGAAATGCTACATTTTCATTGGCCCCCATTCCTGGGGAGATTTGAAATGGCAGAGATGGGCAATTTGGCCAGAGTGACTTGGTCGGGAAATTTTGTGAAGCGTCACAGGCAGTATGGGCGGGCCCAGGCTAATAAATCCCACCACGAGTCTGGAATTTATAATGAATGAAACAGGCTTATGACACCGGATTTTTTGGCCCGTAGGCTTTATTAGACAGGACAGTTCTGCCATTTGTGCAGCATACGTAACCAATAGACTCAGCTGCACGTATTATTAGGGCTGGGTACCATTAAATGATACCAGTACGGTATCGAAAAAATAATTAAGTTACTTCCGGTATCGAAAAATAAATTGGTACCGAAAAATATTTTTCTTTAGAAAGCTAATATCTCTTCCTGGTGGGTCTGAGACTGGTCTAAAGAAAATGACTTGGGTGTTTCAGCTCAAATAAATGATAAAAACACTAAAAGAAACAGTATTTTATTGAAGCAAATTACCATTATTGTTCCGTCAAGCACAAGTACAAATTACTTGATTTGAGAATAGTATGATAGATCTTTATTGATCTCACAATGGAGAAATGTACTTATTACAACAACTCTCTAGACAGGATCACACGGGTGTGCATTAAAAAGTCAGAAAAATGTGCCATCAGAGAAGAAAGTAAGTTTGCAAACAGGTAATAATAATACTAGAGTAAAATAAAACGTTTAGAGCAGTTTTACATATTTACTACTGTCATCTAGATTATTTGTCTTATTTCATGACAATTTTTACTCATTCTCAGGTAATCTCGCTTGAATTTGGACAATAAAACTGGCAAAAGGACAAGACCAATTGTCATACCCCATTGGCAAGTACATTTAAATAAAAAAGGAAATAAATAGAAATCTACTGAAACAAGACAAAAACACCTTAAAGCAAGTGTTAGAATCAGGTCAGATGAGCCACTAAAACATAACTCCTCAAAACGGTCAAAAATGTAGATAAATGAGATGAATTTGGGTCATTCAAACTTATCTAGATATTTACTGTTTTGTGTATATGACAAATAATTTAGTATATGTATTGGAAAAAGTATTGTTCAGGTACTGGTATCGTTTAAGTACTAGTATCAAAAAAATATTAAGGATGCCTAGCCCTACTTATTACCTAGTTCAACGGGAAAAAAATACAAAATTACTCTCTATAGCAATTTTTGCTTTTAGAGATTCTTCTTCTTGACCTGACGTAATGTGTGTAGTAAAATTAAAATAATGGTTTAAGTGAAAGTTTTGTTTTAATCTGTTTTCCAGCACTTCTCTGCTGTAACGAACCGGATCCACACAGGCGAGACTGGCTGGCTAAAACCCTGGAGTCTTTTCTCCCTCCCTCCGTGAACAGCTGTGTGATTGTTTCTGCGCAAGACGGACGTTGTTTTGGCCAAAGCGAAGCATCCAAATATGACAAGGTGAAATGAACAGCGCTGTCATGTTCTCTGCTTTTGTAGATGGAGTTCAATATTCAACAAATGGCGGTTCATGCTGCCTTTTCAAGGTTGTTGTTTGAAAAATATCAAAAGAGCATGCTTTTGAAATGTGCCTAATAAGCCCAGTGGAAGTCTAGGGAAAATATTCAAAACTAAAGCCAAAGAACAAAGTGACTGATAATGGACCAAAATGTTGAAAGGGAAGCAGAGAGCGAGTTGCCATACATACTGTGAAAGTGAACAGTGGGAGGCTGCGTGGAGGAATAAAAGCACCTAACAAATCTAATCACACATTTCCATCTGTGCTGCAAATATTCTGTAAACCCACACTTTTTCAGATTTTGGATCAATGTTGGAGAGCACAATACATCAAAATAAATCATTCTCAGTGGCTATAGAATAATATTTCAGAATTTCCAGATAGACTTGAGTCCTGCCGCTTTTATTCCTTGTGTTACAGTAGTTTTTGTTTTTTATTCCCTTTGGGCAGGTTTTAGTGGATGCTCCGTGCTCCAATGACAGGAGTTGGCTGTATTCCCCAGGCGGCCAGCAGGGGGAACAAAGATTAAGAGAAAGGGTGATGCTACCTGCACTGCAAACTCAACTTCTGAAGTAAGCTACCTTTTTACTGTCTTTGTTCAGCATATTATCCACAAAAATGTGGGACTTATACAGGATGACTGATGCCTAAGAGAAAAGAGTATTATACTATATATCAATGTATTACATTAAAGGCAGACTAGAGTGATGTTTCTCAACCGTTATAGCTTTGGGACCCACCATCATTCTTGGATGATAAGTCCTGACCCAAATAAGAATGAATATTTCATGTATAATGCAACATACTGTTTTTATCTCCACTGCCACTCTCAAACCTTTTGAGATGCTAGTCTTTTGTATTTATTGAAAAATAAATAATATACTGCGAAAAGCGATCCAGAAATAATTTACATTTTCTGGAAATAACTGCCTTTGTCCTTGATTTGAGCAAATGTCAGTGGAGTATTTTTGCACTAATATAAAATAAAGAGAAAGTATCTTCCCGAAAATTACAGAGTAAATCTCAATTTACTATCTAATTTAACTTATTTTTCTGTGCAAAAAATACTTATTCCAATGGCAAGTTAAAAATTATTCTTATATTATATCAACGTACTTCACTTTACTTTATTTTTTTTAAAGGGACCATGTGCAATTATAACATAAATGTGGCCATTTGATTAGGGCTGAACGATTTATCGTATTTGCAATTTTATCGCGATATTATACAATGCCATTTGGAAATCACAGAGGTATGTGATTTTTAAGGAAAAAACTTTCCTTAAAAAAAGTAAGTCTCTGTCTAGCCCATTCCTGTCAGGAGTTATGAAATTTTAAAGAAATAATTAAAATGCTCTCTCCAACCACTAGGGGGCAGCCAAGATTTTTTTTAAAGGAAGAAATTCCACACTGTCTAGCACTCACACTGTCTTATGGCCATACCGCCTTTGCTCTCTCCTAAAAAATAAATTATAAAAGCTAAAGGACCAGCTGAAAATATAATGTATTTTCTAAAAAGCACATTGCCCATGAATGCAAGAAATTACATCTGAATTAAAAAAAAACTAAAATTGCAGGACTCTGACTCCCCCAGGTCAAAAGTGCAATATTTCTGCAGTGCTTAAAAAAAAAAAAAAGAAATCGAAACTCGAATCTGAGATTTTTATTTAGGCCAAATAGCCCAGCCCTACATTATATTTATATGTATTTTTTGGTAAAAAAAAAAAAATTGCATAAATAGCAATCGCAATATTGAGGGGAAAAAAAATCGCGATTAGATTATTTTCCAAAATCGTTCAGCCCCACATTTGATGCATTGTACCAGAGTTAGCCTTTACTATTTACATCTGCAGTCCTCTGGCAGGGAATGGACAATCCTCAACATGAACAGAAACAGGACAGAATTCACAGGACAAAGGGTTGACCACAGAACAACACACACAATGCTACTTTTACCTTTTACCTTTTCCAAAAACAAATGCACTTAAAAATACCTTCATATACAGAGCCATTTCATACTGGAATATGCTGCCTTCCCGAATGATGTCAATAAGCATGTTTCTTTTAAATCAAATCAAATCAATAATGAAGTTGCACTACCTTGATGTAATGGAAACTGTAACGCTGTAACAAGATGTGAATCTTTTGTATACTGTTATCTAATGATTTGTAAAAGTATATTGTGATACCTTTTTTGAGAATGGCTTTGACTATTGGGGGTCCTTAAATAAAGAAATACAATATTTATAATATTTACAAATACAATAAAATCTACCCCTCTCCCACATACAACCAGACAAGACAACATCAATGTCTTGTTGATTAAGCTGGCTCCTCATGTGTGTGTATGTGTGTCCTCATGTCTGTCCTCAAGTGTGTGTGGTCTGTGTACAGATCTTTAGTCTCAAAAGATTAAAAATCCTCTACTGTGTGGGCTCCTTTACTCGTCAATTTTGCTGGGAAAAAGGTTCCTGAGAGACTCTCGACACACAGAAAAATGCTTCCGCGCCGCCCTTTTGCTTCCTGACCCACCAGTTGAGAAACACTGCTGTAGAGAATACCTTTTGGATATGACCACTGTACTGAGACCCCAGCTTGTCTGTTCTGTTCAAAGACGAGGATGTACGGGGTCCTGTTAGCTCACAACTTAACATTACTTGACCTTTCCTCCTCACTGCAAGAAAAACGTCTTTCCTGTGAATTTGCTGCAGGTCCGCTTTGTCAGCTGTGCGTCCGGGGGGCACTGTGGTCTATTCAACTTGCACTCTGTCCCGCTCGGAGAACTGCTCGGTGGTGGAGGCGGCACTGAATGACTGTCCTGAAGCTGAACTCGAAGACCTGTGGGAGGAGCTTGCTGTTCCTTTTGCCAAGTACTTTTGCTTTAGTCACTGCCAGACAGCTCCTCTTCAGAGTCGCACAAAGCCCCCCCGCGATTCCAAACTGGGCATCTTAGTGGTGCCTCATCCTGGTAAGACCTGGGGACCCATGTTTCTATCTCGGATTCGAAGAAATATGTGATTTTAAATAATATCAATCCATTTATTTGTACAGTTGTATTGTGTATTTATCTATTGTCTATTGGTCTATTGGTTCTCATTTATCTTGACACTCCTCTTCTTGAGTGCTCAGTCTATTTGCTTTCACGTGACATCACAACATCCTAAAGAGTTCACAGTTCAACATTGAGGTGGGGGTCAACTGAAAACTTTGAGTAACCATGGTAACTCTCACAATGCATATATTTGTAGTCTATTGCTAATTTTTTCTGTAATTCCTGGGTCAATCCACAGGAAACAAAAACTGCCACAAAGTTCAATGTCTCCTCTGTCAGCGCATATGAACTAAGTGCAGGGGTGTCAAATTCTTTTAGGTCGTGGGCCGAAGTTCACCTAAGATGGCGGGTCGCGGGCCGCATACTGTATATTGTAAAGCGGAAAATGCTATTGACAAAACCTTTTTTCAATAAATTAATAATAATAATTAGCACTGTAACAATTCAGCACATTTGATTTACATTTTAAAATTGGTCAAAGATACAGGACTGTAGCCTAATAATAATGGCTTACTCTTGTATTGCAAGCCTGTGTCATCAGGGCTGTAAAACACTAAAAACAACACTTTTACCAGTGACAGAACACCTTCTGTTTTTGTAGCTTTTATAATGTCAATGCCCATTGCTGGACAGGTGTGGAATTCCTTCCATTTTTAGATGTTGGCTGCCCCCTAGTGGCCAGAGTGAGCATTTTGGTTATTTATTTAAACATCCATAACTCCTGACAGGAATGGGCTAGAGACTTGCTTTTTGTTTTGACGTGCTCAGAAATTTGTGCTCACGGGCCAAACGAAGTCATCTCTGGCCATGTTTGACACCTGTAATCTAATTATTTTCTCATAAAGGTGCCAGAGACGTTGTTAAAAACGTGTGTAATATGTTGGCCAGTAGGAAGGACTTTCAGCCATGAGAATAATATGGCAGTTTGTGAATCCCGAACTATCAAATAACGATCAGGGAAAACATTTGGACATTTTCTTTTTGAAAATTTCTTGTTTCTCTCCCATAGAGTTGTATTGGGACCTGACCCTCAACTGAAATACAATACTATTCTATGAAAACAATAATCTCAAATATTCCATTCACAATTTACAGCCAATCTTTAGTTGAAGGTGGTTCTAAGCTGGCATTGGCAATAGCTTTTTACAGGCTTTTAATAGTCATTTTTAACACATAACAATCATTTTTGTCTAAATTATTGCCAATAATATATTCAAAATACATAGTGAAACGTGTTTTAGCAATCGCATAACCGAATAATTTGATACTGTTGAATGTACATACACATGATTTACATTGACGTGCACATTCCCTCCAACAAAACTGAATTCTGGACACGTATTGGTTGGTGGTTGTCTGTTCAACTGTTGTTTTTGTATAAAAGTCTTGAAACCAACTTTTGGAAAATGTACCAAATTTAACAGTGAATAGGCTCAACAAAAACAGCCGCTACAATTCCCATTACTCAGGTTGAAAACATAACTGTCACGTTTTCTGAAGCAGTCGACGGTGTCTCTCCCGCTGTTCCTTTCCACTTGAGATTCTGTTTTTGACTCAAAATAGACTTTTGTTTATTAGCGTCTTGAATAATGTTCTGCTTATATATAATATGGTTAGATTTCAGGGTTTCTTGGATAGACTTTATCTGCCTTTTAATTGTATGCAACTGTGGACAGTGTGGAGCCTTGTAGGAAGTGTGCTCTACAAATCTTTCCCTACCTGTCCATACTGTCTTATATCTGCTCTAGTGTAGGTGTTAGTCTATTAAGTGAGATTTCTCTGTGTGAGAGGAGTTCAGGAATCATGTTCATGACAGCTTCACCACTATCCGTCATACTTCTCTTAATTTAATATGTGTGAGGCTGAAGTAATCTTAACAGTCTGCACATTGAGATGAGCTGATTTGGCTGCTCTCAGCACATGTCTCTGAAAGTTTAAACTAACCAACATTCTGGTTACTGATGGCTGCTGTATCACTATTCCCATCTTCCTTTTGGAGAGAGACCGATCATTTTGCTCCTTCTCGAACAGTGGGAACAACAACTGAAACCAGAATGGGCTTGGGGCTTTTGCAGAACATACTGTATGACCAAAGTTACAGATATTCCTGCTTGTGTTTATGGGACTATTTATAATCGCTTGCCCTACTTTTAGCTTTACTTTTGCATGTCTTTGCACGGAAGCCCCGGTATCAGGTGCACATGATACTGTATATACACGCAACATAGCTGTGCCTGTATAATTATGCATGTTGTGTAGGCCAAAGTGAGTCTTCATTGGGTTAACCATGTTCGTGACCTTTGTGTGAACTTGTGCTTGTTGATGCTCCCCATATTGCTCTGTTTCCTCTGGGGTAGAATTTCTAAGTAGCTTTGCCTCCACTTCAAAGGCGGCGAATGTAGGCCTGCTTTGCATAATCAGGTGGGGAACAGCTTTTTGCCACAGAGGCAGGAATTAATTTGTGACACCGCCAGATGTAATCATTAAAAGCCCGGTCATTGACAGTGCAGTGGGAGGAGGAGGGGAAATTAGCTAGAACAGTAGATTGTGAAATGTGGCGTTGAGTGGCCAGATATGGGAGAGGACAATAGGCGGATAATCCCAAAGAACTTGGTCTGGCCATGAGCAGTGTGACCGTCCCAGTTTACCCAGGACAGTCCCAGTTTTTAGCCGAAGTAACACACTTCATTTGAAAATGAAGGTCTTGCACATGTCAAATTACAAAGAAGAAACCAATTAAAATCTCAGGTCTGTCATGTCGCTGCTGATTGGTGCATGCCATAAATAACACAAAGCAGTTTTACCATTTAGCGTGCAAAACACAGTCAACGAAATATCCAAATTGTGCCTCAGTTTTTAGTCGGAAATCTGCTCACTAGGAACATGGCCAGAACTAAATGAGTCCAATGTGACCAGAGTTCAACATGAAGCAGTGCATAGATGGTTTTCACACATTTAGAGAGTTAATATGTAGGCTTTGTTACTGTTCTCTAACACCAGAAAAGGAGCAGTGTTATAAGCATTATATGAAATATTTAATACCATTGATGGGAACAAACAATGTCAATAGCAAAATAGCCAAACAAAGTGAATTTAAATACAGACATTAGGCCACAAATAATGAACAGGGGCATAGCCCATTACAAAAGCTGCTCTAACTAGACCATGAAGTCGTCACAGTTCTCTGTTGAGATATAGGTCCCCTGAGAAAAGGTTTGGGAGCTACAGCTCTATTATATACAGAGAATATGCAGGCACAAAGGATGGAGAGCGGAAGCAAGAACAAATGGAGCGGAACATAGGCTGTTGCATTAAAGTTCTTTATTAGATGAACTAGTTATACTAAATTAAATTTTATTCATTTTCTCATCCAAGTTTCTTTGTCAGATCTCTTTTGACTTGCTCCTCTTATTCTATTCTGAATAAAATATGAACAAATTACCTTACAAAATTGCTCTCTTCTTGCCCTGCAATCTTCTTGAAATGAGTAAATTTGCCCATGATTTTAGACACAAATTTCAAGAAATCTGCCAATGGGGTAAGTTTGTTACACTATATCTTCGCACGAAAAAAAATAGATACAAATTCTACATAATAATAATGCATTGGGTTTATATAGCACTTTTCTGGACACTTATTCATTCACTCCATACTTGGTTGTGGTAAGCTACTGTTGTAGCCACAGCTGCCCAGGGGTAGACTGACAGAAGCAAGGCTGCCAATTTGTGCCATCAGCCCTTCTGACCACCACCACACATTTACTCTTTCACTACACTCACACAGGTAAGGTGGGTGAATGACCGTGTGCACATGAGGGAGCTGGGATTTGAACCCCGACCTCTCGATAGGACCAATCGCTCGACCACCTGCGCCACAAATCTTAAGTGTAAAAAATGGACCCCATTGGCAGAAATGAGTGAGTCAACTCAAGGGCAAGTTTTTACTTATTTCAACAAAATGTTACTAATTTCCAGATCACCTTTTGTATTGTAGTGTGTGTATATTCCATTTTCAATGGATAATATGGATTTTGACACAACAATTTTTTATTTCCATTGTTATTTTGTGAGTAATTTAGCATTTTGTTATTGTAATGTTTTGGAGAAGACGAGGCTATTGAGTTAGTCACTAAAACAGCAGCATTGACCTCATAAACCGCATAATTACAACGCGTCTGATGCATTAGATGTGTTTTGTTATTATAGGCTATTTTAAAATGTAAAGCAGCTTTGAGCGTCTGCAGGAATAGCTCTGTATAAGACACATTTATATCTCTCCATCCACGCCACACACTTAGTCCATCGTTTGTCCGCCTACCACACAGCAGCACAATGGATAAATGCTTTCTTGAGTCATTCTGGAGACGGTCCAGTTGTAATCAAAGCACATTAACCACACTGTCATCACAAGTGTCTGAAGATGATTGAAGATCGCAGCGGAAATAACCAGTGGGTGTTATAGGATCTGTGTATTCATCATGTACTCATCACTCATTTTAGACTTCCTTTGTCAATACTCTGTCAGAGAAAGTGAGAAGAGACTTGCAGCATATGATGGATTGGTGCGCTTCTATTCTCTGAGGTTAAAGTTTAGAAAGTTTTTGGACTTTTGAATTGTTTTGTGGAGGTTTACGTTATATCAGTGGTTCTCAACCATCACCTTATGAGCACAAGCCGCCGGACCCAAATAACATATTTATTCAAAAGATAAGATAGTTCTTTATTGATGTCACGATGGAGAAATTAACTTGTTAGAACAGCTCTTAATTCGATAGAATCACACAGGGGGGTGCAAAAAAGTCAGGAAAAAACATGCCATCAAGAATAAAGTAAGTTTGGAAAGACAGGTAATAATAGTACTAGATTAAAATAAAATGAAAATAAAATAAATGTCTCTTAGAATCTACCAATCAAAAAACTATATAGACATCTCTTATGTACACTGCATAAAATATATATTACATATTCATCTTAATTCTGTTCAAAACAATCCGTCTGTGTAAGTTCTCAGTCATACAGGAGTTGTCCATCGTAGGCAAAGATTCTTTAGTCTTCATCTGTACTCTGTCTCTTCATCCAAAGAGCTTCATCAGCACTGAGCAAACTTGAACGCCAGTGGATCTTATAAAGAGCAGTAGGAGGGGTTTATCTGTAAGCCCCACCTCTCTTTGTTCTAAAGGCTAGAGAAAGAACACTTCTGTTGTCAGTCTCTGTCTCAACTAACCTCCCTCACTTGATCACAGCCCGTTACCTTTCTATAGTCCTGCCCTGGACTCTGTCCCAGCCTCTTTATCATGACAGAGTTCCTGGTTTTGGGCGGAGGATGCCGCTATAAACGGGCACTCCTTTATAATACTGTTTAGTGGTGTGATGTTTATGTGTTCTTATTGAAGAGCTGCCTAGACTATCATAACAGCACTTGGCTAGACACGGTATTAAGAATGGAGTCATACAACCAATTGTTTCTTTTCTGGGCCAAAGCAAGTTTTTATCATGATTCAACAGATGTTACTTTTGTGCCAATACAGAAACAGACATGTCCAATCAATGAATTAGACACCTAATGAATTGTACTGTAGTGTTTTTTTAGCAGGAGTTCTCAACTGGTGTGGTGTCAGGACCCACCATCAATCTATTATGCCAAGCTACGACCCAAATAAAGGTAAAAAAAAGGTAAAATCGCTTTTATTTTGTCATTATACAATGTACAACGAAATTACATAGATCAAATGGAGGGTAGGTCCTGAGCCGCTGCAACTCCGTGCGCCGCCATTGTGGACCAACCTGACCATGCATGTTTTTAGTGGTAGGGGAAACCGGACCCGGACACCTCACAGACTCAGGAACGTTTCTGTGTTTTTAGCAGATTATTAATAATGTAGAAAATGTCTCTTTGAACAAGCCTTTTGTTGATTGTCTTTAGCTAAAGGACATTCTGGGACACTTCATGCTTAGAATAATGTTTAGAGTTGATTGTGAGGTGAAAGTCAGCCTTGAGCAATGTTACGAAATTGGATTTTTCTTGTTTTTAGGACATAAGAAGGAAAACGTGAAGTACCAAGGACACGTGTTAAAGACATAACCAAAGGTCAGTGCAATACTGTAGTTGTGTTCTTTGGCAAGACACTTCTAACACTGGGGCAATGTGTGAGTGAATGGTGGTTGACTTGTAGAAGCTTGTCAACTGAAATACAAAAGTAAGCAGTTATTTTTCATCATTACCATTATTATTTGCATCTTGGACAAAAACATATGATTCTAAATTGGAAAAATTCATCTGAAAATGGGTTTAATTTTCTCAAAATAAGACGAGTTAACGTTTATTTGAGCAGCTAAGTAAAATGTTCTGCCAATGGGCCAAGTAGTTTTTAAACCTAAAACAAGTAAAAACATCTAATTACACTTACAAGTAGGTTTTTACCCTCAAGCGACCAAGCTATTTTAGTGACTAAAATGATCACTTTTTCTACAGATGCACTGTTTTCCAGTAGTTATATTTGTGTTTATCATACCCTATACTGCCTCCTTTATCTATTACAGATATTCTGAAAGCCTTTATATGTAATTAATTATGCCAAAAGGAGTTATAACACACATTGCATGACCAAAATTACATTTATTTAGACAACTATTGTCTGTTACTTCTTTCATTGATATTGAAAAAAGATACATTTTAAAAATTATGTTTCAAACATAATCTTTACATACAACTTGTTTCTGGCTATTTTGGTCACTCTCTTCTTTCAGGCTGTACATCAATGTGTGTCAGTGATATTTTAGCACAACGAGCACTGGGCAAAGTGTATTTTGTGGCTTTATTGCAATATTGTAATAAACACTCCCTGATCATCATCTTGAGAAGCCAATACTATGCCAAGGGCCTCATTGAGAGATTATGGTCCAGAATGGTCAAGTATCTCAGACACAGCATCTTTTTGGTCGCTTTCTGACTCATCTTAGCTGTTGGACTGTATTCCTCATCATTTTGGGCTTTCAGTAGCTGCCTGAAGGCTTCTACAGCAGTAAATCATGTTACTCCAGGTCTGTTAGC
>OMNZ01059356.1:0-15005 GCA_900303255.1 Lesueurigobius sanzi | reverse complement strand
GAGGAAGGAGAGAGACAGAGAGAGGGGAAGGAGAGAGGGAGAGGACAGAGGGAGAGAGAGAGAGGAAGGAAAGGGGGAAAGAGGAAAGAGAGAGAGGAAGGAGAGACCGAAAGAAGAGGGAGAGAGAGATCGGAAGGAGGGAGGAAGAAGAGAGACAGAGAGGGAGGAGAGAGCGAGGGAGAGGAAGGAGAGAGAGAGGTGAAAAAGAGAGAAAGAAGAGACAGAGAGAGGAAGGAGAAAGAGAGGAAGGGGAGAGGGAGGAAGAAGAGAGACAGAGAGAGAGGGAGGAGAGAGCGAGGGAGAGCAAGGAGAGAGAGAGGAGAGAAAGAAGAGACGGAGAGAGGAAGGAGAGAGATGAAGGAGAGAGAGATGAAGGAGAGAGAGAGGAAGGAGAGAGAGAGAGAAAGGAGACAGAGGAGAGAAAGAAGAGACAGAGAGAGAGGAAGGAGAGCGAGATAGAGAGGAAGGAGAGAGAGTGAAAGAAGAGAGACAGGGAGGGAGAGAGAGAAAGAATGAAGAGAGAGAACGAAAGAAGAGAGAAAGAAGAGACAGTTGGTATAAAAGTTTTTCACCATATTTATACAAAAATATAAAGCAAATCAAGGTGAAAGTATTCCAAGTATTCAGAATACAGTACACTGATTGGGCAAAGTACTTGAATACGTTACAAAATACATTTTAAGACAAGTATTCAGTATTGTGTAACTGAATACAATTTCAAAATATTCTCCCCAACACTGTTTATGTTTCTCACATTTATACCACATAATTTCCATACTTTGCCCAGAAAGATGAAATGTCCAGTGGAACCATGATGTGGCTGTAATCACCAGCTCCTGTAGGTTAGAAGAACTGTTTGACCCATGACACCGCCCTGTGTTTGCTGTCATTTGCATACTATAAGGAAGCTTCCCACTGACAGGAAAAGTCTTTGAAGTCCCTCGAAGTGATCAGTCCATGCGCTGATAGAAAGAAATTGTGTAAAATGCCGCTTGCTTTGACTTACTCCCGTCGATAGGCTGATCCGTGAGAGGGGGTAAAGGGAGAGGCTGAGCTGAGCAAAAGCTTGAGTCAGAGTAGTTGAGAGGCGACAGTGGGAGGAGAGGGAGGACGGAGGGGAGGAGAGTGGGCAGGAGTCTGCTCCAAGGCTTCTGTGCCCAGATGTGAAGCCTAGCACACCACCTCATCCCTTCTCTCACCTCTGTCCACTGGACTTGACTACTTGCATTACTCTGGGGACAATGTATGAGCGACACAAGCGGAGATACAGTCTGTGTGCCAAGGGGGAGAGAGCAGTAGACGTGGTTTTGATCAAGGTAGGGCTTAAAAAAACTTATTTTTTTTACTAGTAGCGGCGTTCTTGGAGTGCCAACAACTGTTATGAGTGAATGAGTGCCATAGAGAAAGTAAAATAGTGTTGATCTGAAAATACAAGTGAGTTTAAAAAGGTTGAAAACGTAAACATCCAAACAAGAAACACTTTCTTTGTCAGGCATTATCATAAGGTCCTTCAAATTCAAAACAGTGTCAGAAATATCAACACTCTCTCGTGCTCTTGTGCTCTTGTGTTGTAGTGACAGCTCTTGCAGCGGTGCACCCTGGGAGATAATAGCATGCTTGGGTTTATATTGGCCCTTCAGGCACAGTGCTGATTATTTTGGTGAGGAGTGTAGTTTCTGATTTCAGGGTGCAGTGTACCAATATGTTTGTGACAATGACACATTTTGCTGCTCTGAAGGCATGGCTGTACAAAAACACGTTGTATTGTAGTAACAACTGCTAAAATGCATCCAAAATACAGTTCTAATTCAAGTACAAAATAATAACATGTAAATAAGAGTAAGTACATAGGTTATGGTAGTGATATTTTGAAGAGAACTGTGCTCCTCGGACTTCATAAATGAGGCCGCTGTTATGCTTCTACATTAGACTATTATAAGCTCAAATGGCACTTAGCTTCACTATATATAGAAGACCTTTCACTCTGCGCCTCTGGGACTTTTTTACAGGTAGTGTGGAAGTAAATGTGGTTATGTAAAGCTGAGTTATTCCTCACAGGTGATAGGTCAGACCCGCGATTCGACGCATTGCATTCAATCTGGACTAAGTGGTTTTAAAACTTTCACACCCAGTGCCACATTCGCGAAATGGTTGACCTTCGGAGAACCACCAGATCAAACCGGGACTAAAGTGGGTCTAAACTGGACATGCATACATTAGATTATCTATAAAAATTGTAGATGAACCCAAGTATCACCTGAAGAAGCCCTTGTGCCACCATTGATGTACCACAGAATTGAAAAGTGCTGGTTAAATACATGCTCCTGCCCTCTGGATAGCTGTTACTGACACTGATCACGGGCTGATGTTTTGTTTTATCTAGGGTGACCAGACGTCCCAGTTTACCCGGGACAGTCCCGGTTTTGAGCTCTCTTTCCCATGTCCCTGTGAATTTATCTGAAACCATTCATTTGTCCTGGTTTCACACACAACCTCTGTCCCAGTTGTCCCTGTTTTTCCACCAGTGCCTTGTCCAAAGCAGGATATTTATTCGATACTTAATGACTTTTGGCCAAGACGAAAAATGTGAGGAAAAATGCAGAAAGAATGCAAGAAAAACGAAAAAGTATGAGGGAAAAAACACATTATGACAAAATTATGAAAAACATGGGAAAATGACAAAAAAAAAAGCAAAAATATACTTTTATATATATTTTTATACACTTGTCCCAGTTTTTATTGTGAAAAATCTGGTCACCCTAGTTTTATTAAAGCGTGGTGGTGTTGGTGCTGTAGCATTTCTTCTGGTGGTTGAAGTATTTTGTGCTTTAGTCCTGGTCTCATTTCCATTTATCCTAGTTCTTACTTTGTTGTTTTTTAGTTTACGATACTAAAGATCTTCAGCTTTTTTGATATATATTAAACGGGAACCTTGATGAGTGCTGTGTCACGAGTGGTAATGCAGGTTTTGACACCTGGGAGAAAAAGAGCGTGCGAGCCACAGACAGAAAACCATCTCCGAAGTGGATTGCTCTGGTGTATGTAACCTTTCCTTGGTACATTGTCACTTACTAAACTTGCTCCTGATGTCAGCGCCTATTTCTCTCCCGCGGGTGCAGAGGGTCGGCTGAGCGTGTGGGAGAGATGAGAGCGGATGAGAGAGCGAGAGAGAGAGAGGGAGAGAGCTTGGGAGTGAGTGATTCGATGCTGGCGGACGGTGGGAACGGGCTGAGCGGGGCTAACGGTTTCCTTTTGGATTCCGATGGAAACAGGCACGGTGCCAAATGACTTCATTGCAGCCACTATTTCACATCCCAGCGTCTCCTCTGGCCCAGTTCGCCGAACGCGCCGTCGCAAGGGCACAAGCTGTGAGCAAGCATGTCAATTTAAAGGATACTACAGGAAAATGAGGTCCCTGCAATGCTCAAAATAGCCAGCCTAAACCTCTAAGCACGCTGTTTAGGATGCCGACAGGAGCAATGACACAGGCTTTGTCTTATGTAGTAGCCACTTACAGTATGTGGCCAACAAAAAGTATTCAGCTTCTGACTGACGTGCACGTGTGAGATGCAGATAATCATTTTTATTCAACATTTTCTCTTTGTCCTCGTTTTTCCCAGCCCGAAAACATAGCAACTCCTAATAAATTGATGGTACTTGTCCCATATTCAGTACCTTACTTCCATGAGACCTACTCTTGTGTAGTGTCTGATCTACTGATGACTGCATGTGGATGACTTCATGTGGCTCTCGGATAAATCTTAGCTGGCATTTCTTAACACAATGAGTAATAGGAGTTACATTTCATGATTTAAAAACAAATCTTGTTTCGGGTTCTCCTGAAGATGACCATGTTGTGTGTAACAATCCAGAGCAGAGCATGTTATGGTCCAAATGCATAAAATCCCATGTTGATCATTAGATGCCTTCTGTGCATTGTCCAATCACGGTAAATATCTTTTTTTTCCAACATGTAAAAACATAAACTTGTCCAGGAACAGTCCAAATACCAAAGGGTGCTCTGTGGCCGTCAAAGTGAACCTTAACAAGAGCACTGTTCACTTTGGGACACATGCTTTTGTTTTGTGTTTTGTTTAGAATTGTGAACACAGGGCCATACCGTATTGGATAACACCACAATGTTGCAAAATAAATAAATAAATTCCGAGACTAAAATTCACACATTTTGTTGTATTCAGAGGAAAAAAAAAACTATTGTATGGCTCTCACGGAAATAAATGTTAATATATGTGACTTTTTTGGCCCTTTTAGCTAAACACATTTCATGACAAGATCAAAACAAGGCACACATGAGAACAACTTTTGGCCGACCTTCACCGCTGTTTTAAGCTCTCGGCTGAAGATGTTAATATTAGTCTGTGATGTTAGTCCAGTGGGGAGAGACTTCCACAGGCTAACGCCCTTGAAGGAGAAGCTGGACTGTCCAAACGATGAGTCCAGAGAACACTAGTGGTGACTCATGGTTGTTCAAGCATTTAAAAGTCAATTTCAAAATAGTGAAATTTACAAACTTTTCGAAGGTCAAAAGTGTTTGCTCTTGTATGATATCACAATGATCTCAGCGGTTCCTTGTCCATGATCTTAAGTGCCTGTTTATACAGAGAAGTTACTGGTTATACAGAGAGGTAGGGCTGAAACAACTAATCGATTAATCGTCAACTAATCGATTATTGAAATAGTTGTCAACTATTTTAGTAATCGATTAATCGTTTCTGGGATATACAGACTCAGACAGAGTAAGAATTACATCAAAATTTTGTATTTTTTGTGAAAAAACTATGTTGACTCTGAAGGCATTGGTTCTAGAAGTTTTTTTTTGCAAATATTTTTGCTCTGATTGTTCCAAATCTTGGATCATAATCTAATCCGAGCAGAAAGAGGACTCTCTCGCTCTCACTTTTACAATCCCAGAGTGAATTTTAGAGGTTCTTAGCTTTCAAATGAGGAATAATAATAATAATAATACATGGAACTTATATAGCGCTTTTAAAGGACACAAAGACGCTTAATGACATGTGGAACTTGTACAAAGAGCATCCTACAAACATTAGCTTTAACTTTACTCCATCAAGACGTCCTCAAACGGAGTCACTTTAGCTTCATGTGCAAAAAGCTTTTAACAATTACACTTTCCATGGACCTTTTTGCGCCAACCGATTAATCGATTAATCGTAAAAATAATTGGCCGATTAATCGATTACCTAAATAATCGTTAGTGACAGCCCTACAGAGAGCTTACTGGTTCCAGAGTGGACGCTGAGGTTTGAGACCAAGCTGTGACGCAATAGGACCGATGTGAAAAGATCATTGCATGAATATACAGTACAGCAGCATGGTGTGGTAACTCTCTTCTGATAAAACGGAAGCAGCTAAGTTTGGATTTGACATTCTTACGGACATGGTTTACTTGGCTTTGAAACTTCAGATGGACCCTTGATGGTTAGGGCTGAGCACTGTTAAACTATACCAGTATGGTATCGAAAAAATAGTTAAGGTACTACCGGTATGGAAAAATAAATTGGTACTGGAAACATATTTTCGTTCAGGAAGCAAATTTTGATGCCTGTTGGGTCTTGAGACGGCACTAAAGAAATTGACTTAGGTGTTTAACAAATGACCAACTAAAAACAAGCACAAGCGTAAATGACTTGATTTGAGAATATTTGTCTTGTTTAGCCAAATAAATATTAATTAAAAAGGAAGTAGAAATCTATTGAAAGAAGTCAAAAACACCTTAGAGCAAGTGGTTAAAAGTGTATTTATTATTTTTTGATCGGGACAGCGCACATTAATGAACATCTAATGAATGATCTAAATAGACAGTAGAACACAAGTCAGGCAGGTCAGCAAATACGTACAAGTATAGCAACATACAATATAAAACAAAATAAATCACATATTAATTAAAATGAGTGCAGGATTTACTTTTAGAAAATGTGTAGGTTTAATGTATTTAGAGAGTGGGGGGCGGGGCCAGACCGTGAAGTATTTTATATACGAGACAGCAGTTTTTGAAATTGATGAAAATTTAGCATTTTATATTTTTCAAGGATATTGCAGTGATGATATGACCAAGGTTTTTGATCCAGAATTTTTATAGAGTTTCGATGAGTTTTCTATTTTGCTCTCCAGTGAGTGACCAGGATGGAATACGGGAGTCTATGTGTGAGAAAAACATTTTTGCAGAGTTCGTCGTCATGAATTGCCGGATTGGTCTGAAGTTCTATAAATTAAACTTAATGGCGTTGGCAGTGATTTTAACATGCTTTTTAAAAGGAGAGTGTTGGGTTCAAAGTCACCCCCAGATACTTGAACTCCTCAACAAGATCAAGCCCCGTGTCTCCAAGGAACACATTGGACCGATCCAGTTTAATAGTTTTTTTTGTGAACATGACTGTTTTCTTTTTGTTTAATAGCAAAGATGAGCTGGTAAGTAGGTCAAACGAGCGACTAAATCTTAACTCGTCAAAACAGCTCAAATAAGATGAATTTGGGTGTAGGTAATTATCATTCAGGTATCGTTAAAGTACTAGTATCGGGGAAAAAATGAACGATACCCAGCCCTTGATAGTAGTCTCCCGTATTGCGACATCCACTATATCAATGTTCTTCAAGAAACACCTGACTGCTAAACTTTCTCTCTACTACCGCTGTGTTTTTTCTACTGTAATAATTAAAGAAAGTTGACTTGTCCTTCAACTCTAATCCTCATTTTTAAACCAGATGCGTTTTTACTGGGTGCAGTTTAGATTCCCTCAGGTCTACAAAAATGCACAGGGCTGTGCTGAAGCTGCCATTTTTTAGTTACTCGTCGAGGCCTGCACCAGAACACAAGTTTATTAATTTAGCAGGTACTGGGAATTGTTTAGTTTGACGAGTAAACAATAGAACATACCGGTAGCTTTAATATGATATGATACTTGCTGTTCGTGACCCATGAGTTGTACACTATAGGAAGCAAACCCCAAGCAGAATACGGTGTAATAAACTTTAAAAATATGACTCCAACTACAGGAGCCATAGGAATTTGATTTGCCCACATTCACAAAATATCCTTCTGCTTTTATTCACATTTGATCATGATTAGGGCAGCATGAAAACGCAAGTCCAATTACACTTAACGGCAAGAGCTGTCACCCAAATAATAAATTAGCCTGAGCAGTTTTCTGTGTAGCTTAGGTGTTTTTAAGTTATCCGACGACCTGCTGTCACCGCTCTCCTCCGAGATGCTCCCAAGTTGCCTTTTGTAATTTGTTACAATCGCTGCCATCGTCCGCGTTTTGTACAGAAGCTGGAAATGAAGCGAGTGTGTGTTTGTGTGCTCTGGTGTCCTCTGTGACCGTCTAATCTCTCCTCGTCAGCATGTTTGTACTCCTCAGTGGGCCCTGTTTGATATCCGAACGCAGCTGTGGAAAAGCCAGTGTGTGCACTTAGTGTGTGGGGGATTTCATTTAGCTGCAGAGAGGTGGAAACACTGTATAATGTGTCCAGAGGCATGCCGCCTGTGCGTTGATACAAAGTGGTTGTTTCTGTGTGAATGCGTGCCACTCCCAGCCTTGAAAACTAAATGGTGTTTCATTCGTGGATCCCCAAAACACTGCTCAGTGGCATGATGAGCAGGATTCTGTTTATTTTCCCAAAGGTGATCCGATTAGACTCCTCATTTGGGCTTTAAAGAAATTCTTCCTCTTCTGTATGATTGTTACAGTGGCTTAGGGGAGTCGTAGCAGAATAGACCTCACTATAATCGGAGGGTTTGATTCCAGCTGCATACAGTCATTGTGTCCTTGGGCAAGACGCTTACATGTAGTGTCCGGCTGACTGACTGACTGGTGGGGGTGGTTGGAGAAGAGAGATTTGCAGCTACAGAATGTCTTTGGCAGCAATTCGAGGGCAATGCAAGCATTTTTGAAACTAAGTATGAGTGAATGTGGTAATTTAAAAAACCGAAAACATTTGCATCCTCTGAAATGGAAGACTGATCCCTCTGCATTCAGAACATCAGACTGAACAATGCCTTATAGACCCTTTCATTGTTTGTAAACATTTGGGGCTTAGCTGGAGGCAGGAAGCTAGATCCCTATAGACCAGGGGTGACCAACGTGGTGCCCTTTGAGGCATATTCCCAGTGTCTTGCATCTGCTATAGACCGTTCTCAGCCGTCTTCATTCGTTTGGCAGAAGTTATGTTGCAACAATGTGTTGCTACAAGCAATTCACATCAATCGTACACCACAGCTGATAACACGGCTGACTGCCAACCAAAAGTCACATGACTGACAGCGGTCTATTTCTTCTGTGGCTGTTGTCATAGTAACGATAAACAAATGTCTAGCTGTTGTTGTAAATATCAGATAAACCTTATTTTATCGTCTCAAATGTCATTCCTCTTGTTCCTGCAGCTTAAGCCACAACAGGGCCACATTTGTTAGTTGTAGTTTTACACTTATAATCACTAGTTTTAATTTAATCTTATTTCTCTTGCTCACTTCCTGCCTCCAGTTGATGTCACTGATGATGCAAGCAGAGGTTCTCAACTGGTGTGTCGGGACCCAGAAGTGGGTCATGGAACGATTTTCAGCCGGTCGCAAGCCTTTCCCTGGGAACGTTTTCTTTTTTTCAATATTTATTGACTGAAGAAGTATAAAAATATCTTGTTAAGTTGAAATTACTCAAAATAAATGTGAATAAAGTGAGTAATTATGTCGTGCCAAGTGTAATGATCCAGTGGATGTTTTGTTGCAAAAGAAACTTGTTTTTCAAGTAAATCAAGCTTTAATTAATTTAAACTAATTTTAAGAGCCATTAGATGTTTTTTTAAAAATCTTGTTCCACTGGCAATTTCCTAAATGTACTTACCGGTACTCAAATCATGAGCCTATCTACTAAATTAACTTTTTTCTAGATGACATTTTGCATTATAGTCAACTTTACAGGCTAATGCCATAATTTTTCAACAATAATTGCGTGGACAGTACCATTATTCACCGTTTTGTTGGCTGGAGGCTTGACATATACTGTATGAGTACCACTTATCCTGACACACTACATCAGTCAACAGGCAATATTGGCTTAAGTTACTCTGATGGCGAGATATAAGAACTTAATTCATTACATTTAACATAAATCTGAAACACTGGCTCAGGAGGAACCAACATGTAACCACCGATTGTAGTGTTCGAACAACTGGGTCTGATGTCCTAATTGTTTATGTGTGGATGATCTTTGTCCTTTTAGTTGTTGCGTATAATGTAAAATGAGTAAATCTAAATCCAAAACCGTTCAAAATACAGGCAGTAATATGTTGTGCTAGAAAGAAATGCCTTTCGCTCAACTTGAGCCAAAATGAAACAGGAATGTATTTTCTTCTTTTAAGGAGTTTATTCTATCTGACTTGTAAACCATGCTCCACTGAAGTCGCGACTAATACATCCCATCCGTATATATTTAAAGTTTGTCGCCGCACCACGTTTGCAGTCGGGGCTCGTCGTCTTTATCCCTATTCCTCTGCCGGAGCTCGCAGACGCACAATGAGATTTCTCGGGGCGGCTGTAATCTCCGCATTCGAAACTGCCACTCAAAAACGGCAGAAGTAAAGCCCCGGACTGCACCTACTCTGGCGGAGCGTGCCAAGAGGGGCTTCCTGTGGCTTTCTGCTGTGTTAAACCAGTCTCCCCCCTTTTTAACAGACATGCCGTTGTATCGCGTCGCACACCACAGAGGAAGCAGGGCTATGTGTTTTTACCGCTGACCACAGGGCTTTCTGACAGCACCCAGTGTCGCTTCTCTCGCTTTTTTTTTTTTTTTATCTTGAAGAGAATATACTCGGAGAAAACTATTAAACTGACCTCACCGCTCGCTGTTGGCTGTGTTATTGTTGCCTCCCATCCTGTGCTGTGAGTAGCACTTCCTAACAGCCACGCTCGGGCTGCATCATAATTTCTCTGTGGGTGACGATCACATGTTTGCAAGGGCTGATTCACTGTCTTCCTGTTTCTCTTGTAGATCCACCGAGACAGAGAGGCGACTTTTGGGCCATGCGACTCTCAGCGATCAGGTAAGAGTAATGTGGCGGTTAATATAAGGCTTTCGATCATCAATTCTTTCTTTCTTTCTCTTTCTGTCTTCTGTGTGAAGATGGCCTGGTTTGGTGTTCACTTTTTATCCACAGCTTGATCTATTGTATCTTTCAAAAAGCCGGCTTTGTGTGTGGTAAACCCCAGATTTTTGTTGACCGATTGAACGTGAATCGGACGCTTGGAGCCTAAATTAAACTGTCGTGCTGTTTGTTTACACAGATACTGTATATTTCTTTTTTGAAGTTACTATTTCAGCATTTGCACACATTATTGGCACCCAGCTACAACGCATCTTGGGACTGTTTTGTTTGTCTCACGTTACAAAAACAAAAAATCAAGCATGGGTTTAAATGACATTTCAGAATAACAATCTTGTTTTGACTAGTTTTATATATTAGACATAATATTTACTACTGTTATCTGGATTATTTGGCTTGTTTCTTGGCATTTCTGACTGATTTTAAGGTAATCTCACTTGAAATAAGAAAACTGCCAATAGGACAAGACTAATGGGCCTCAATCATGAATATTTGCTTCATGAGTGAAATTAAGTACAACTACAAGACGCTTCTGGAAAATCTTAGGTCTGATTCACGAAGCGTTCTTAAGAAGACAAAACTTTCCTTAATATAAAGAGAGATGCCCCAAATTCATGAATGCGACACTAAGAACACCACTCCCCTCATTATCAGGACATTTACAGTATATTGACTGTGTAAATACAAACACACACCCTCTAAACTTCCATATATGTGCGTAACAAGGACATGAGTACATGTGAGTAACTTCCTGAAGTATTTTAATATTTGTTTGTTACTATTTTTTAAATAACGTTCCTCTTATTGTAAATAGCCTCCTGTGTTTTGTCTAAAGTCTCCTCCTCTGATCATGACATGTTTGAACTTGCCCATAGTGGCAACTAACAAGCTGCAGCTGTCACCTGTTAAAGTTAGACTAGCTGCACTGTAAAAAGTGATATTTTGATAAGTTAACTTTGCATTAATTCTTATTTTAAGTAATTTTGACTTGCTAAATAAAATTATCTGCCAACAGAACAAGTATTTTTGCACTTAATATAATAAAATGCATATAATTTGAAGTAAATTTAGATTTATTATCTAATCTTTAGTACAAGAAGTTGTTTTTTCTTAATTTCAATGCAAAAAATAAGTTAAAATTACCCAGAATGAGGTCAAATATTATGAATTCAAGTAAATTTAACTCATCAAGAGATCACTTTTTGCAGTGTATCTCTGCTCTCTATCACCTCTGATCACTATCATTCTCTCAAAAAAAAAAAGAAAAATGTTTAACTGAAATAATTTTCAGAAAAATGTTACTCATGTACCGTGTAAGACTTTTGGGCCCATTTTGTCTGTGATAATATTCTAAAACGGCAGATGGTTGTGCATAAGAGTCCTCCTGACTGTTGATTTGTTCTTCCAGAAGAACTCTTTAAGCTAAGAACAAATTTTGTGAATGTCAAAAGATTCTTAAGTCGACTTTAAGAACAAATTTGTGCGTCATTTTGTTGAATGAATGAGGCCCAATGTTCTTACCCTGTTTGCAAATACATTTACCTGAAATAAACAGACTTCAAACAAGCCAGAAACAGCCCAGAACAAGTGAAATGATCCAGATCAAATAGAGACTAAATCTTAGTCAAAACAAGTAAGTAAACTTTATTTGTATAGCGCTTTTCACAGACACAGACTCACAAAGTGCTTCACAGAGGCAAAACATAAAAACAACATTTTAAAACATGAACGATTCAAACAAAGTACAGTTAGTGTCAGCCGGACTCAAAAGCCTTCCTAAACAAAAAGGTTTTTAGGTGCTTTTTAAAGGCCTCTACTGACTCCAATGAGCGCAAGTCAGGAGGAAGTTCGTTCCAAAGTCGGGCCGCGACAGCTTTGAAGGAGCGGTCTCCCCAACTCAAATTTAGATTAATATTCTGAATTTGAGTCATTTGAACTAATATTTTTTGCAGTACATTATTTAATCTATGTCAGTGGCTCGGAAACTTTTCACACCAATAACCACTAAAATATTTGACCCCTTAAACACCACCGAGCCAAAACAAATTAGGGCCGAGTCTAAAATGGGCCTTACGTAGATCGATAAATTGTGTCTAAACAAGAAAAACACTTAACTAAATGCATCGCTAAAGCATTGATGAAAGTATCTCTCGAGTGGGAGAAATAAATATATATTTTCAGTCAGTCAGTTTGAGTATGAAGTATGTTGTGGGTTCAATCTGCCGAGGCGGTTATTTATTACCTAAGAAAAACATTCTGTCCTAGCTCGTTTCCTGGAATTATACACACACTGCAAAAAGTAATGGAAAAAATAAGTATAATTTTCCAGAAATAAGTATATTTGTCCTTGATTTTAATATTTTTACTCTTAAAACAAGAAATAAACGTCTCATTGCGCTTAAAATGAGACTCTTTTTCTTATTGTAAGTGCAAACCTTTCCTACTCAAATCAATTGCAAATATTCTTATGTTATGAATTTATTTCATACATTCAGTTTTTTACATCGCTTTTTTACTGTACACAATTTGATTGAAATTGAATACTCTCTACATTTTCATAGAAAGATGTAAGGAGTAAAGTTGGTGTTGGAGGTAATCAGTGGTGGGCGAAGTACTTCATTTCATTACTTGGGTAAAAGTACAGATACTATTACTCCAATGAAGTGGAAAATTGACTAAAGTTAAAGTGCTGAAGTATTTGCTTTATAAAGTGCTTAAGTATTCAAAGTAAAAAATAGTACATTTTGTGAATCTTCAAAAACATGAATATACAATAGTTCTGAAGAAGTATTTGAGTCTTTCCTCTTCAGTTCCCTCTGGTTTAACTCGTCCAATGAATAGAAAAAACAACACATATATTCATACTAAGTTAGTAAACACTTCAGGGACAACACATTGTATGGTTAGTGGCCTCTGCACAGACAGCGCCACCTTCTGTTCAGGAGTGGACATGATAATGATATTAAAAACATGACACAACCAACTTGTCTGCACTCTGTAAGTACTCAAGTTTTTTTTTTATAAATGTAGTGGAGTAAAAGTAATAAGTTGTCAACAAAAATACTACTCAAGTAAAAAAATCCTCAAAAACTCTACTTAAAGGGACTATATCTAAACCATCAAAACCATTTATTGTCAATTTCATGAGTTTTCAGGCTAGTTTTCTTGCATCTCTTTGACTATGACCCTAAAAAGTGACCCCCGCCAGTGAAATGTGCTTAAAGTCACCTGATTTTTTTCCTAGTAGTGCAAAGACATTTGTTTTGTCTTCCTTTAGTATATCGTAAACTGGATATAATACTGTGCATCTAATTATAAAGCATTTTTTTTGCCAATTTCATGTATTTTAAGCGTCTTTGTGTCCTTTAAGCGTCTTTGTGTCCTTTAAAAGCGCTATATAAGTTGCATGTATTATTATTATTAGACTACATGCCAAAAACGGGAAGATAGTCACATGATGTCAATTGACGAATTAGGAGCAAGTTACATTAACCTCTTAAGCCCGTGGCTGTTTTTCTGAATGTGGTATACATATACTCATGCTCTTTAACAGCTTGTAAAATGTCTAAAATGTTCATATTGCTCTCATTTGATATGAATGTCTATGGGGATACTGTAGATGTAAACATTTTCAAGAAAATCACAGTGGGCCTGAGTAATTGAGGTTGAAAGACAGAAAATATGAATTCTGCCTAAAAAGAAACCCACATTATAGCAGGTCAGCAGCTTGTTTACATTGTAAAGAAGAAAATAAATATAAACAATAGTAACTACAGCTAATTATTGACTTTTAACCAACTGTTTATCTCTGTGACAATAAATAATTGAAAAAGTTATTGAGGTTTGATTTAAAATAGTCTAGGCGGAATCCCATTGTAATAAATAGGGCACAATTTGGCCAAAACAATTAAAAATTGTAATATTTCAATGAAATTGAAAATGTTGGATCCTATTTATATACAGTATTTGGTTATAAAATACAGTCCCCCCCCCCCCAACACATTGAACCATTTAAAAAAAGTAGATTAAAATAAACAAGGATTGTCTCTAAAAGTGGCAAGTCCGTAGGGCTTAAGAGGTTAAAATATATCCACTGCCTTTTAAAAATCGTTTTAAAATGAGGTATAGTGCCTTAAGTACAGTACTTAAGTAAATGTACTTTACTGTCCACCACTGAAGGTATGTTATCATCAGTATGCAGTTCGTATTCAACTACACACAGTGATTGCTGGGCCTGTGAGCCTCTGATGTGTTGGACCGGGTCGTAGCTCAGTCAGTAGCGCAGCGTCGTGTTGTGATCCCAGTGACCGTGACGCCTCCTTCATTAGAGCCTGTTTATGAATCTGAAGCTGCGGAGGCTGTTCATGAATGTGAAGCTGCGGAGGTACAGTCGTCGCCGCGGGGGGTCTGTGGATGCGCTGAACGGTGTCAATGTTTCCTGGAAAAGTGTCGGTTTAATTTATGCACACGTTCATGCCTTCTGGTTCACACGAGCGGCTGTAAAGTTGCATTTGCCATGCCTTGTTTAGCGCAGCTCATGCAAGTAACCCTTATTTATATAGGAGGAGACTCTGGGTGTGCCCACGGTTCAGGCCAAATGATACAGTGCACAGACATCGCAGCGGAGGTAGGAATTACATCTGTTTACTCACTGAAAGCGTTCACTTGTAGTATGTTTGGATGCATGATGGAGTCTCCTTTCGTCAGTTTTTCTTCTCTGTGGTTGGCACTGTAAATCATCAGTAGCCATGCTAGCATAGTAGGGCTGGGTGATATGGCCAAACAATCTTATCACGATTTTCTTTAGTTTAAATCACAATTTCGATTTTCTCACAATTCATGTGTATCTTGTTTTTTCTGCTTCTTGG
>OMNZ01059351.1:11983-22866 GCA_900303255.1 Lesueurigobius sanzi | reverse complement strand
AGAGGATGATGAGGCGTGGCAGAGCTTCTACCTACAGCACAACTTCCACTTTATTAGCTAACCACAAAATTCAAATGAAATAGATACACATTACGAGTTCAACCTCTAGAGGGCGTTAGCCACTCAGTTTTAGACATAAAAGGACACTTTTCAGCAGGTTTGCACTAAAATGTCAAAATATTAACTGGAACATGTAGATAATACTATTACACACCCATTTACACAGTTTATCAGCAAAAAAAAGTTGGTTTGGTGTTTAGTTATTCTTTAAAGAATGAATTGCCTTTTAACATTACTGCTACTGTTTTTAGCATTTGTTCGCTCAGCGTCTGTTGTAGTTTACACATAACACATGTACAATGCAAATTTCACTACAGCAGGATTTTCACATATATTTGAGTCATCGTACAATGTTTGTGGCTCATGTAGTGCCGCAAAAATAGTCTGTAGCGCTAGTGAATTGACATTTCAAGAGCTTCTACTGACGGTTCACGCTGGCAGCGGCCA
Source organism: Lesueurigobius sanzi (assembly GCA_900303255.1). NCBI lineage: Eukaryota > Metazoa > Chordata > Actinopteri > Gobiiformes > Gobiidae > Lesueurigobius > Lesueurigobius sanzi. The sequence goes on along the minus strand of OMNZ01059351.1, from coordinate 22,359 downwards.
TGTTGGAAATTCAACTCGGGGCTTGAGAGAATCGTCCGTGGGAAATACGACTTCAGGGGGGATTCCAGTTAGAACTTCCCACTTGGAAGTCGAGGACAAATGGAACGCAGCAGAAGTCTCAAGTCCTCCTGGGAGACTCGAGTCACATGACAGTCATGTGACTCGAGTCTCCCACCTCTGGTATCTTTTAATCAAGTTATATTGTGCTGCCCCTAACCCAAAATAAGTAAGTAAATGTATATAATAAATCAATTCTAATTTCATTGTAGGAATTTCATCATGTTTTATTCAGGTCCAGATGGGAAATGATATTATACGCTTATTTCATTTCCCCTTAATGGCTTTATTGAACAGTTCCGTAAACAATGTGAAAACCTTTGACCAAATGACCAGATGCTGAGATCAAGAGACTCCAACAAACGGAGCATGCAACGCCTTACCGACCGCTAACAGTTCACGTCCTCCTCATGAAAGATGTAAGGTTTACGTTCCACTGCAGACGGTCCTGCCTGATTTCACTTGTTTACTCACACTGTTTGTTGTTGGGGCGATAAGAGCTCGGAGCAGCTGGATCGCATCTGCAGAACTTGGATGCGATTTGAGATTTTGTTTTTGTTGTGGAGCGCTGTACGAGCCCTCGGAGGAACCGCGCTCCTCTGTCAAAAAACACCCAGATCGCACTGAAGAAGACACGCAGATGGATGGGTCCTGTGCCAAAACGTGAAGGAATTTGACCCAGATATGTTCACGAGTGGACGGAGGACATGTTTTAACCAATGTGATTATTGTGGAAAGAAACACTGAGATGTAATCACTGAAGGCGAGGCATGGTAGGTTATTAGGGGGAAATATTTCGGCGATGAAATCTTAATAGTGGATGGAGCCAGGTTTAAATGTATGGTTTTATTTTGTTGATAAATTAGTTACAAAGATTTGTTCAGAGGGGATTTTGGATATTTTGTTGAATTTGGTAAAACCTTTCACTAAACTGCTTCAGAAAAGGCAGCAGAGTCTCTGTGTTATTATCCTGCAACTTACAGGGCACGTTACAGGACCTGCCCTGGCCATCAAAGTGTTGTTTCAGTCGATTCACGATTCTCGAGTCCCTTTGATTTTCAACTCCATTAAGGATATCACGTAGTACCAATTTTACTTGGATATGGTAGACATTCTCAGAAGAACTAATGCATTTTTTTTTTAATTATTATTCCACTAAAGTATGTTTCTATAAACATAAAAGGCTATAAACCTGACCTTCTATGTGCCATCTGTGTTTATTCTCCATATTTTCGCATCTTTTGGAAAACAAAAATATATATTTTTTGCACCAAATATTACCCCCATAGATTTGCTCATTTTTGCACAAATGTAACTCCATACTTTTGCCCTCCAGGTTCTTTCTAAACAGAGGCAAAAAAACACAAACAAGTTTTTACCTAGTACCGTTTTGAATGCCTGGGCTAAAGTGCAGAGTCAGCAGTTTGGTAAAATGTTAACTTAGCCTTTTGGACATGAATTTTCAACAGGACTTTACACCGCCCTCCACAGGAAGAACGTGGCTGGGCTCATTTTAAAGCCTGAACCTCCTCTTCCAAATGCAAAAAACAAAGGTCTCTATGACATTTCGTAGCGGAGATGGTAGTCATGATATTGGTCATTGGCGACTAATAATTTTCGTTATTTTGAATCAATATTAGGCAATTCATAGGAAAACAGCCCTAGTTGTTTTGTGTAAATCTACATACAAAATGTGTCCATATAGATTTATTATGACACACAATGCCTAGATTTGAAGTAAATTGGATAGTAATTAAACTAAAAAAAAAAAAAAAGAAGAAAAAAAAACATAAATTGGGCCCATGAAGATGCTTAAAACTGGAGCATTGACATGGCCTAATATTGATATTGAGTAATAATAATAAAAAAATGTTTTAACTGTGATTAATTGTGGTTAATCAAATCTGAAAAGTATGATTAATTTGATTTTTAATATGAATCATTATTTTGCAAGTCAAAACTCAATAAATCAGACTAGACATGAACTATTGATAATCCCTCTGAACAAACCTGTTAAATTTAAGACTGGAAAGATTAAAACTACTAAAGTGGAGGAGAATTTGTCACCACAATGTGAGAAAAGATTCATTTTGAGAAAATGGTCATTGAAGTTACAATTTCCCATATACAGTACAGTAGTTCTACAGAGGAATGTTAAATCAGTGCCATAATCACACTCCTTCCTGAGTTTTGACTGCAGTGTCTCGTCTCAAATGTAGCTTAGATTAGCCTTGTCTCTCTGAAGTGGCCAGAGCAGCAGTGGAGGTGCTCGGCTCGTGCCTCGCTCATTTGCTTCAGGTTCAGAGCGAGCGTGACACACTGACACCGGATTATCCCCCGCCTCCGTCACCTGTAAGTCACATGACCAGAGTAATCCAAGGTAACTGTGTCGCAGGACGGATGACCAGTTTATCTGGGACAGTAGTTAAGGAACATTTGAAATGATGTGCGATGAGCTAAAGTTTGCTTTCAGCTGCGGTTCATGAGCGATGTGGAAATGGATGATATTAATATGAATGGTAGGGAAAAGTTAACGAAAATAGTCCCAACCAAGAGAATTATAACATGTACTTCACAAGCATAATTAAAAAAAAATCACAAAATCAAAAGAAGCTATATAGGCCCTCTTCATGTGTTGTAAAGTCCTATCTTCTTATAAGTTTCTACTAAAGCCTATTGAGAATCCAGCAGATTTCCAGCAAATGAATCAGTATTTTAAAATGACACTGGACAGGAGGTAACCACTTATAGGATAAAAGTAGGACGTGAAAGCTTCACCAAACGATGTGTGTGTTTTAAAAGTAGTTTATCCACAGCTGTTTTGTCTTCAAACCATAGACTAAAGTGTTTCCCAACAGGGGTACGGGACCCCCTGGGCGAGAGCTTAGATAAAAACTAAATTGTATTTTTGATTATTATGTTGAAAGAAAAGCCATAAAAAAAATCACTGTATTGAGTGAGAACTTGAGAGTGTTTAGCGTCTTTGAACTGATATATTCAAGTTTTAGTCATTCACTTTCTCACTAATCAGCAAAACCATTGAAGCAGGGGGTACTTGGAGTAAAAATGAAAGGCCCAAGGGGAACGCAAGACAATAAAGGTTTGGTTGGGAACCATAGACTAAATCACTTATAAATAAATAATAAATAATAAAACATATTTATAATCAGCTCACGGTTTGTTGGAAGTTTCTATTTAATGTGACAAAGACCAGTAACTTTTTTCACTCACTGCAGTTTCTTTGCATAACAAATAAGTCATCTACAAGCATACTTTTGTGGAAATCTCACAGTATTTGTTGGTATCGGTAGATATTCAAACCCCAAATATCGATATTGGAAGCAAAAAGTCTGGATCGGTGCATCCCTATTCACAATATTATCAAAGAAATCATCTTCCGTAGTTGGAACTGACTTCTTGTTCAACTGTCTTCTTAAGTGATGATGCCAATTATAAAAAAAAAATGCTCCAATCAACTAATCCTGCTGTCCTGTTGTCAGCAAAACATACTTCTAAAACTGCTTTCATACATTGCAGTAGTACTCATTTATTGTATTTCAGCTTCATGAAACGCTGGAGATGCAAGGCAGGAAAAAACCCTCAGCCTTTGGGGTTCGGTAATTGCAGTATGTCGATTAATCTCGCAGCACTAACCCTGAGCCTTTATTGTTGCATGCTCTTCACTTCCCTGGAGATAATTAAAGCTAGCGGCTCGAGGAGACACTTTCACACTACGCTTGACACACATGACTTCACGTTTCGAAGACTTTGAGAGACCAGATCACAGCCGCGTCATGACGAGCCGCGCCTGGCGAGCCTCCCCACAGCAAAGACGAAGGGCGACCAACGCAACCCCAACAGACGGCTGCGCTTGGCCTTTTCTCAAGACACATTTCACCCGCCGCTGTCAGGGAGAAGCGTTCGCGGTCGCACGGAGTCACACACAAGACCCAACAACAGCATCGAGCCCCTATATGCGTACGCTCTCAGCAATCATCTTCAAAGTGAGTCTGTAATGCGGCGCGCGGCGATGAGGGGCCAGCGGAGTCGAGCTTTGTTCAGATGCACAGATGTGGAGGGGGTCACTGTAGTTCGCGAGGTATTAACTCTGCACTGTATGTACGGCTTATGTCAGTTCAACGGCAGGGCGGACTTTTAAAGGCTTATGTCTTGTCAGTATCGAGTGCACGGTAAGAGTTGACTTTGATTTACACAGGATCCAGACGAGTGTTTTATTAGAGGGAGCAGAAGATGAAAGAAAATCGGAAAAAAATGTTTAAAGATGTAGTAGGTTCACGTGACATCTCAACATTCTAAAGAGCCTGTAGTTTAAAACAAGGAGGGCAGCTGAGAATTCTGCGGTGGGAAACTGGGAAAACCCTCAAAATGTTTTGCCTTGGTTTATCGGGGTTTCCACTCTTTACTTGAAATTATTTTCCAGGATTTTCTATGACATTTAAAAGTCCTCACTCCCAAGCGCCCCCTGTGGATGTGATCTAATAATGGCTAAAGCCTATAGCTTTTTGGTCTGAAGAGATACGAGCATTGACATGTAAAGCTTATGTTTTCTTGGAAACATGGTAAAACGGGGGGTTCAGGAGTTCTCCCATGGGAAGATTTTGAAATAGAAGATCATTTTTCCTGTGTTCTGGAGCAGAATGAGCTAGTCTTCTTGAGAAAGGCTTTGTTGGAGTCAATACGTGTTGAAGACACCCCAAACCAAATTTATTAAGAAAAAAGTTCATATTATAGACCGCACCTGGCTATAAGTCGCATGTGTTCCTGTAATATGAGTGCGTAGTGTGTACCTATGTTCTCCGACGCCGATGTTCCTTGCGCACAATGGCCCTGCGCCGCATGGTCAGCGTGCTCTTTACAGAGTGGAGCGAGGAGTGCGCAAAGGCTACTTAAGCTATTTATGTTAGAGAGACTCCAGGGGAGGCGTTGTCGGAGCTGCAGGTGCATGTCACAGGTGGGAGATGTATGTAACAACTGCCAGCGCTGATTCTGTGTCAGTCTCACTCCCAAATCAAATGAAAAAAGAGCACGGCTCGGCTCAGGTCGGGTTCGTGCGTCAATAAAAATCTATGAATTAGCTGCATCGTTGTATAGGCTGCAGTGTTCATGGCGTGAGAAAAAAGTACCAAAACTGGCACAAAGTTCAATCGTCAGCACATATGAACTGAGGTCTAATTATTTTCTCATAAAGGTGTCCAAAAGTGGTGACAATATTCAAAAACATGTGCATGACATTGGCCAGTAGAAAGGACTATCAGCCATAAGAATAATGTGGCAGCTTTGTGAATCCAATCACTATCACATACTGATAAAGTATTTGTCAATTTTCTTTTAGGAAATGTCTTTCCAAAACTGATTCTCTCCCATGCATAGAGTTGTATTGGCACCTGCTCCGACTGAAATAGAATTCTCAAACGTTCATGATTAATCATATATTGTCCTTATTGGGCATATCCACATGAAACTAAAATGCTAAACTTTTAAAAGAAAGAGACTTTTAATCACACACATTGAAAACAATACATTATGATTAACACGTTACAGAACTACTCAAGCATGTATTGTCTGAAAACCATTTGAACATTGGCCACAACCCCCTTGTTATATCACCAATAGCATTTAAATGACTAAATCCTTGTACCCTGTACCATAGGAAAAACACCCACTTAATGTGCGTTATACATCTGATTGCAGCTGCTATAGAGTCTGACAAAGCTTTGGACTTCTCTCTCTAGACTCCAAGGATTTCCCACAGCGACGGAGACGACCCCACTCCCCGTCCAATCACTTGATTAAACAAATTATCATCATCACAGTAATCAGAGCCCGCTGGTCCTCCGCGGTCATACCATGAAAATGGCTTTACCCACGGCCGGGATAGTGTCACGGATTATTCCAACTGGGAAGTGACCTTGGCGTTTGTCACAGTCGAAAAGGCTTATTTTTTGGGGAGGAAACTAAAGGAGGAGGCAGATTAGCACAGAAAGCGTAAAAAGGGATATGGGGGTAATTTGAAGGGTTGGTAATGGAACACTTTGCTGGAACCGAATCCCAAGGAAACTGAGGAGAAATACAAGTAACAGGAGGTCACATGGGTGATAATAGTCTTTTCAAGCCGCACTGAGTAACATTTCATCCAATAAATAAAATAAAACAAGTCTGTGTCCGAATGTCCACCCTAACTGCTAACTACAGTAAATAGTCCTGCACTGTATAGTAGACTATATTGGACTCATTTTGTTGGCAATTTAGACCCAGCGCTGCCTACTTTGTCCTGCCCGCTGATCACGTGACCCAAGCACCGCCGTGACGTAATCTGCGGCAGAGGGAATAGGGAGCAGCGTGTCCGAAATGTCAACAAGACATTAAAAAGTTAAAAAGGCTGGCTCAGTGTTCGGCCAGAGCCTGGACTCGGTGGACATTATTATTATGGACAAAAGGATGAGAACGAAAATACGAACTGTCCTATCCGTGAAGGACCACCCATTACATAGTATTTTGAGTGAACTTAAAAGCTCTTTTAGTGAGCGGATGGTGATGCCGAGGTGCTCCACAGATCATTTCAGGAGCTCTTTTATTCTTGCAGCTGTGCGTTTTTACAATGAACATTTAATTTGAGACTGTCCATTTATCTTGGGTCTGTAGCAGAGTCTATTATTATTAGTATTATTATTATTATTATTATTATTATTATTGCATTATAAGTTGTGTTGTGTGGTTGATGTGTGTGTGTTTTAGTATAGAAAATGTCCATGGCATTTTAATTTCCCCATTTGCTTTGGTATCTCTGGTGCTTTTGTTTATGTAGCTCCATCAACTGGAATGAAAATGTGGCCCTCTGCAAAAGGCTATGTGTCTTCACTACAACTAGTATGACAAGACATAAGATGATTGAGAAAAACTTAAACTAGCAATAGATTTACAAGTGTAATAATCAACATTACAGAAAGCAAGCTGCATATACAGTAAGTTCATTCTGTCACAACAAAACAACAAAGGATCCAAAGCCAGAGTGTTTTTTTAGTGGAGTGTCAGCCATGAAAATCTAAGGCAAATCAGAATGCAAATCATGATCACTATAAAGCTGATGGTTTCATGTACACTCTTGTCCACTCTCTCTCCCGCTCTCTTGTGCTCACTGATTTCCATTATTTATTTATTCTTCTTTCTGCTGAAGTTAATATTCCAATTCTAGGTTGTGATAACATGTCTTTTCTCATTTGGTAATAAGAAAATGGCTACCAGTCTGAAAGTTCTCATCTAAATAATGAAATGGATTGAACTGCTGAAAGTGCTTGCCTTATCCTTGCCTGCATCAGTGATGGGCGAGCTGCTTTAGAATTATGATACATTTCTAGTTACAGCTTTAAAAATGTTATGTATTTTGATTACATATTGTGTGAGAGCGAGAATGATACACAAGATAGTCTACAAGATCAAACCAAAATTGTTGTTTGAAAGATACAAATTTGCAATATCAAGTATACATTCAAAGTCAAGAAAAGAACAAAAAGCTAAGAATAATGGTCTTTTTTTCTGTTTATTTAAGTTTATCCATGTCCTTTTGCACTTGTAACTTGAGTGACTGGAATTGTAATAACTAATATATTCAGGTGAGAAACTGGACACAAAACGCTCAGGAAGTCAGTACCATGAAGTCGTTTTTTGGGGGAGGTGCTCTTTGGTGTTTGGGGAGCAAAAACTGAAAGACCAAGGCACTCCTCCCACATTGTAATTATTTTTTGAGACAATGTAAATTATACGGAATATTATATTCTTCTGGTCCTGTAAAAAGTAAAATATGAAGAGTTCATTTGCAAAAAATAGATAAGTGCCACAGACAAAAATCAAGATAGGCTTGTCATTTTCTATTTGTGTAGCAGTGTTTTTAAAGACCACAACCATTTTAGTAAATCAGAAATATTAAATAACTTGTTAGTGATTAAATTGATTCAACTTTACTTTTTTTTTTTAAATTAAAACAGAGATATCTACTTTTGCAAATGAACTCCAATGATATACAGGCTAGTGATATACATTAGCCTGTATATCATTGGGCTGGGTATTGCGATACGTATCCCAATAGAGTTAGGAAATGTGATATCGCAAAGCATTATGGGATTAGCAGCACGTTTTTCCATAATAAACTAATGGAGGTTTTAAAAGGTAAATACTGGAGTTATCTTTCATATAAAATCATTCTGACACTACAGTGAGTTAGATCTATTTACCATCAGTGACCCAGAAGCTAACGGAGTTGTTCCACGGCTCTTTTCTCCACTTTTTATTATGTTTCTTGCCAATGTTAGTCTATGGATAATGTTTGCTAGTAGCTGCAAACATGGTGGATTTCCATGGCAACAGTGGGTTTCCCGAACTCTATACAGGCTCCAGAGTGTGATAGGTACCCGATGGACGATCTGATATCACCAAGTAATTAAGAGTCCAGGACCAATGTCAAAGTTGTTTGCCCAGGACCAATGTTACAGCCGGCCAATCAGGGGTCAGTTTTGCTAGGGGAGGGACAGTCTGCTTTGAAAACTTGACATGTTGTGACAAAAATTAAGTTTAGGAACAGGGAACGGTCTGCTGTAATTTTGGATAGCTCTATGTGTTGGTTTGTCTGAAAATATATCTAAACCTAGCCCTAACCCCTAACCTTAAAGATTTCCCTGATCCTAAACTTAATTTTTGTCCCGAGCCGACTATCTGGCACAACTGAGCACAGCCCTACATTTTACACAGGCTAGTGTTGCCCATCCCACACTGGCCTCTACAACATTGCATCAATCAAGTTATACTTACAACTACTACTTACTTTCATACAAAAATGTAACACAAAGTGCTCTCACAAGTCAATGGGTAAATCTAAAACGATGCAAATACGATGTAATAACCACTTTACGACAGCAGCTGAAAAGTGCCACTGAGCCGACAGCATTATTTGCACATTAAATCAACATCAACCCGACTCTCTTCGCTGCTCCAGAGGCAGAATAACAAGCCCGTCGTTCCTCTGGTGTATTGTGGGAGCGCGTAGCCTCGGTGTTGCCTGGTGCCCTGCCTGGGTGCTGTGGGCTGATCTGAATTGGCTGTGGTCATGTGGGAGCGCTCACAGCTGTTGCCGAGTGCATTAGTAAAGATTAACTCTGCACATTAGAGGCTGTGATCATGTTTACCTCCACTGCACCGACACCGAGCGCCGCGAAAAGGCTAAACCGGGGCTCAAGCGCTAACGGCACGCTCCGACTGTGTTCATGTGCTATTAATGCTGTTATCTGATTAGGTTCTTTGGTGAAACAAGATAATACCATTGATTACGCATTACGTTATGGTGTTCCAGCGAATTATTCTGCGCAAAGTCATGACTCTGATGAGACACAGCGCAAATTATTTTTAGCTCAAATTATTATTATCATTCCATTGTGCACTAACTAATAGGGGGTTTGCAGGTGATGGCACAGCATGGCAACACAAGCCAAATTAGTGCTAATGATGAGTTAGAGAATCTGTTATTTGTTTTGACACTTAGTCTGGATCATTTAAGGGGAGACACATGGGCCAGTTTACTCTCTTAATATATATACGGTGGATAAGCGGTTAGAGCTCTTGCCTCACAGGAAGAAGGTCCCGGGTTCGATTCCCAGCCCCTTTCTGCACACTAAGAAATAGAGCGACAGGAATGGACCTAAAAGGGTACAAAGCTTTGTCGCTCCAGCTGTACCCTAGTGGAGAACAACTTTGTACCTCTGAATATAGGAACATATTTGTACCTTAGCTGAAAGATAGCTGAAGACTCAAACAGCAGTGACTGCTATTTTGGGACAATGTTGTCAAGTTCACGGAAGACATCATGGCTCATGACATCCCCGAGGACCCCGGGATCTTCCTCCTGGGTCTGATACCAAAGGACTTGTTTCCAAGAAAAGACACATACCTTTTCAAAATCATTCTGATCGCCACAAAGAAGGCAATAACAAGAAACTGGCTGAAAGAGGAACCCCCCAGATTGGAGCAGGTTCAGGAGATCGTGGAGGAGGTGCACTCGATGGAGAGACTGACTTTCTTTCTGCGACTGCGGGGTAACGTCTATTTTCAGCGCTGGGCCAGGTGGTTGGACTTTGACCGGAGGCATGTAATCCCCCCCATCTGATTTGTCTGAGTCTGGTGTGTTGTTTGGTATGTCTATGTGATCAGTGCCCCCCCCCCCTTTTTTTTGTTTGTTTTGTTTTTGTCTTGTCTATCCCTACGTTCTGTCATGTTCATACTGTTAAAATTATAAAATAAAAAGTTAAAAAAAA
>OMNZ01059345.1:0-13811 GCA_900303255.1 Lesueurigobius sanzi | reverse complement strand
AACTTTTTTTTCCCCCCCCCCCCCCCCTCAGGTGAATATGCTCATCGGCATCGTGGTGTTTAACAAGCTTATGTCTCGCGACGGCATCTCCGACAAGTCGAAGAAGCAGCGAGCCGGGTGAGCCAATCCCTCTCCTCCACCTCTCACACGCTGCCATACTGCGGCTCACAGACGACGTCAAGTCTGCCACATTAAATACATGTTACAATCTGTCACACGCGCACAAATCCAAACAAACATTTCAGTTTAACTACCTTCAGGGCGTCTCTGAACGTTTTCCAAAGGCCCCCCCCAAAAAAAGGCAATTTAATTTGGCAGTAACACGGCAAAGCATCTGTCATGTTCTGTTACGTTGTGTTATTTTACTGCCACTTACGCATGTTGATGTCCAATGTAATTTTCTCTGTTTCAAAATCAATGACAGATGGAAGCTAATTACGAACTGTAAACAGGGGGATTATGTGGATGAAATCCTATGCTCCACTAGAATCCTATAAGATAAAAGATGCTTTTCTTCTTGTTGCAGTCAATCCAGCGCACACAATATAAAGTATAATGCATGCCTTAGCTTGCCGTGGCTACATTAGTTTAAGTACAGCAGATTGCAGTTGATATCAGCTACTAATCCAGAGAGTGGAGTGCCTCAGCTCCAGCAGAAGAAGAAGAAAAAAAAAATAATCCATGTCTTCATTTCCATAGCTATCGATTCCATTATTGCTCTTTCTCCTGCTCTATCTTTTATTCATTTCCTTCATTACATTTTCCACCACTGTCTGTCGCCGGCACAAATTGAAATTGATAATTTGTGTGTAGCAGCAATAGGTTAATAGGGCGTAGCGCATCTCCGGAGAGTGGTTATTCTGTCGTAAGCTTTTCTTTCTGTGGCGAAGGTGACGCGCGTTTTTGGTTGACACTGAAGGTAAACAGGCCCCGGCCAAAAAGGAAGCTCTCACCGTTCTGCCTTTGTGTACACCTCAGCTAAAAGGCACATTAGCGACACAAACACAGCGCGGTGTAAGGTTTGTGGCTAATTGTGTGTGTGTTTCCATGACGATAATCAGCCATGGAAAGTTTGAATCACGCTCAGCCCTGATGACAGAATGGGGACCTTCTCAGAAATATAGACGAAACAGTTTGTGAAGGTTCTCAGTCGTACAGGAGTTGTCCATCGTAGGCAAACATTCTTCAGTCTTCATCTGTGCTCTGTAGTTGAAGTGTAGGACGTTTCGATCTTACTCCAAAGATCGTCATCAGCGTCAGCGTGCGCCAGGCCTTCAGTAGCTGATGACGATCTTTGGAGTAAGATCGAAACGTCCTACACTTCAACTACAGAGTGCAGATGAAGACTGAAGAATTTTTGCCTACGATAGAAGAAACAGGTTCTTCCTTCAATTGCAAAAGTTTAAACCATTTATTTGTTATGAAATAAATCACTATTATACGTTTGTTATTGTGACAGTTAAGCTAATAAAGTGTTGAGGTTAAACTGATACAGTTGCTAGAAAATGTCTGTCAAATATAAATTTGGCCTCGATTTTAATCAATGAAAAGAAATCAAGATTAATGTTATGTTAGTTCAAGCAGATTGTACTGTATATTATTGTGACTGATAAAGATTAGATCACATTTTATGAGCAATTAAAGGTACTATACCAGATTGTTTTCCTCGTATGGATTGCAATTTGTGGCTGGGCGCACCCTTAGAGATAGGGTGAGGAGCTCAACCACCCGGGAGGAGCTCGGAACAGAGCCGCTACTCCTCCACGTCGAAAGGAGTCAGCTGAGGTGGCTCGGGCATCTGTTTCGGATGCCACCTGGTCGCCTCCCTCGAGAGGTGTTCCAGGCACGTCCCACTGGGAGGAGGCCCCGGGGAAGACCCAGGACACGCTGGAAAGACCAGGTCTTTCAGCTGGGAACGCCTTGGGATCTCCCAGGAAGAGCTGGATGAGGTGTGCGTGGATCGGGAAGTCTGGGCATCTCTGCTCGGACTGTTGCCTCCGCGACCCGACCCCGGATAAAGCGGAAGAAAATGGATGGATGGATGGATTGCAATTTGTTTTGCTCTCCTTTAGTATATTGTATGATCAGACATTTGTGGAAATATGTCTGTGACTATGACAGTGACCCTGCAAGTTGCGAAATGTGATTGATTACAGTTACAAGACAATGTCACATACTTTACATAACTTAGACCGAAAAGGCGTCGGCTGAAGCACAAGCGTATGTTCCCTGCATGCCTTTACAACACAAAAACATGTGCCTTTGTGAGCACTGTGCTTTTCTCATTGAAAATACAAAGAAAACATTTTAAGCAGTTCATCCATTAAGGATTAACAAATTATTGTTCAGAATTCATGTATCTGACGAGAGTCATGTTTTTATACATTCTTTTGAAATGAAAGAGAGAGGTGCACAGTTTAAGTTCCTCTGTACAGTTATTCCAGAGGTGCAGACACCCATAAAATAATGCTTATTGAAGATTTCTACTACTCTGAGCTCATTGTGGCTGTCTCATATCAAACATAACAGCGTTTGAGACAAAAGTTTGTTTTTAACCCTAGACATAATTTTTAGAGTATACAGTATAACTCTACTATTAAAAACAAAAATCAGGTATAGTGCCTTTAATGCAGAATCCCATTACAATCCCAAAAGATTCACATCATTTTTGTAGCAACTGTATTCTACTCTTCCCCTTGCCTTTATTGACACATTTCTCTCTTGGAAAATGATTGCATATTGAACATCTCCCATTGTAACTGCCCGGTGTAATCCTAGTGTTAATCACATTTGCTCTAAGAACCTCAGCAGCCCACAAACACAAACTCCCACACGCCTAAATGGTCACATCCAGCCGCGGCGGTGTTTCGAAACAGGACAGTCTGTCATTAGCGTAATGCATTTTCTTATGAAGCCGTGGCCGTGTGAGCCGCTGAGGCAATGAGCTGTGATGGGATGCTAATGTAGCATAGCCATCACTATCTTTGTGTAATGCGTACACACATGACAATAGGCCTGGAACACTCAGTTCATTTTCATCCGAGCAGCCAACTGTAAACCCGAAAGAGGTGTTACGCTCATGGACTCTTAAAGGTTTACATGGGCAGGCACAAAACGCCCCACATCTGTTCACAGGCACTCTGTCAACACTCGCTCATACAAAAAGGAAAAACTGGAACACTAATGGACGAGTTGGAACACTTTAATGCTGTGGTTCTCAACTGGTGCTGGACCCAAAAAATGGGCCGCAGAATCATTCTTAGAGGGTTGTGAGCCTTTCCCAGGGAACAGATCAATATTTATTTGCCAAAGAAGCACAGCAGATGATTCTTCTTCTTCTTCTTCTTCTTCTTCTTCTTCTTCTTCTTCTTCTTCTTCTTCTTCTTCTTCTTCTCAGTAGATGGAAACAAGGCAAAAGCGAGTTACTTTGAACTCTCTATGGGAGCTCTATGGGACTATTGAGCTCTATGGGACTATTTAATGCTGTAAAAATACTGTACTTTAGGATAGGGTATAACTTTATTAATCCAGAAGGAAATTCATGTGCCAATTTCCAAAATATCCATTCAAGGCAGAATAACTATATTATGGAGCCTGCATATATGGACCTATATTATGGGCTGCTGCGTTCCAGTTGTCCTCGGACGTCCGACCTCCAAGCTGGGAATGACGTTTCCTCCGAGTTGTATTCCAGTTGTCAGGTCGCAAAGTTTAACGAGAGACAGTGACACAGATCTTCATCATTTAAGATACTTATTTTATAAACGCAAACAGTGTGTTTGTATTTATATTTTCATAAATCATGGCACAAGTGCAGTTGTTTTGCTCTAGCCCGACAAGCGTCTTCACACCTATGTGTTTTGTGTTTTAATATTTAGAATGTATGCTTTAACTTCAGTGCATTTTGTAATACTTTAACCATAATCTGGAGAATATCCTCATGTAATTCTCCAAAAAGAGTCTCTAGTAGCACGCGCTTAACCCATTAAAGGTGCCCACACACTCGAGGAGACTAGTCTGTGAGAAAGATCTGTGCACAGACCAAACACACTTAAGGACAGACATGAGGACACACATACACACACACATGAGGAGTCCCACCACAGATCATGCCATGAGAGAAAGTTTTTATTGAGCCACGCCTCCTCAGACTAAAAATCTGGCTAAAAATCCTCTGGTGTGTGTCCAGCTTTAGACATGCATTTAAGGGGCGGGGCTATTGTGAAAGGTAAAACAAACAAACAAACAAAAACTCGGGATCCCGACTTTATTAAGTCTGTAAGTAGGGATTTTATTATTCTTTTTTCACCTTTTTTTCCCCCTTCATGTCCTCTGCCGGGCTCCGTACAATTATGAGTAAGTGTAGTTTAAGTTCCCTCACTATCCCTCCTTTGCTGAAGGGATAGTGAAACATTAAATTCTTATTTGGGTCGTGACTTGTCATTATAGATTGATGGTGTCCCGACGCCGTACCATTGATTATCACTGCTTTAATGGATGAGTCGATAAAAACGAAATGTTCTAAATGTGCAAACTTTATACAACCATTTCATTCGCACTAAAACGTAGGGTAGAAGTGGTGAAATGTTGGAACACCTTTTATGTCCAGTGTTGTCTAGAGTCTTTTTTTTATTTTTTATATATAAGGCTTAAACAAAGTCTGTTGTATATATTTTACATAAACCTTTTTTGTATGTAAATGTCCTCTGTAAGTCCACATGTTTCTTGAGCAGCATGCTCCTCTCTCACATTCTCTCTATTGGATCAACCTGTTACTTCTGACTGTGTTCATTACTGCTTTTTTCTAGATCTGATTTTAATTTTCTTTTTTTCTTTCTATTCTCCCCCCTCCCCCTTTTTTCTTTTTCCTATTGTCTCCACACTGTCCCGTCACCTCTTCACCACTGTCTCACCCGACATCTACCCCCCGTCCACGCACACCGCGCACCTCCTCCCCCCCGGCCCCCCCCTCCCCCCCACACACGCTCGCACATGTAGTGTCCCGGCGGAGGCGCGTAGCCGGCTGCTCCTGAAATGCTCCAAGTGTGGCGTGATCTCAAGCTCCGCCATGTCCAGCCAGACCGCCAGCAGTGCCATGTTAGTCCATTCTCATCTCTCTGCCACTCTTTGCCACGCCTACGTATCGGAGATGATGCATGGATCTCATATCTGAATTCAGTCGCACAGCATGACTATAGTTGATGACCCGGTGAACACAGAGAAAAGGGAATGCATCCATCTTCGTAGAATTTGTAAATATTAGAGCTGAGACTATATATATTTTCGTGACCCGCTTATTATCGGTAACCATCAATCACAATACTTTGATGACATCTGTTCGTGACACTGGTTTTTCATAAATCGTTCCGGGACAGGAGAGAGCAGGAAATGCCCGCACATAAGGTCAAACACTGTAACCCAAGTAAAGCAAGGCCTTCTGTGTATTACCTAATTTCTTGACCAAAGCAAACAAATGGTTTTCACTTGAACTTGATTGACATTAAGTTAAGGGGCCCCATCTTGGCGATCAAGGTCTACACGGTCATGGTCTTGGTCAAGACGAATCTGAGACGAATCTCAGGTCTATGCTGTGGCATAGACCTGAGAAAAAAACTGGTCTGAGGTCTATGCTGTGCCATAGACCTGAGAAAAAAACTGGTCTGAGGTCTATGCTGTGCCATAGACCTGAGAAAAAAACTGGTCTGAGGTCTATGCTGTGCCATAGACCTGAGAAAAAACTGGTCTGAGGTCTATGCTGTGCCATAGACCTTAGAAAAAAACTGGTCTGAGGTCTATGGCGCAGCTGTCTTTCCCTGGCGGCACGCTTCGTCTTGACCAAGACCAAGACCGAGTAGACCTTGATAGTCAAGATGGGGCCCTATAACTTTTGTAAACTCAACTCATGCTGTATACCCTATAGTTGTGCTCTTAAGTTTACATACTCTGGCAGAATATTTGATTGTTATTGGGTCATTTTTCATAGAATATGAATGATAACACAGTTCATTCACTCATGGTTAACATGGTTAGTGTTTGTGTGAAGCCATTTATTGTCAAACTACCCAAATGTCCCTGATAAAAAGTTTACTTGAAACAAACACTACTTAGTTATTTTCTGTCTTTGCTCCTGAACAATTTTCCTGGCAATGGTTTCTGATCATGTAAACTTTTGATCAGGGTCATTTCAGTAGTTTCTGTTGTCATTGTGATTTCAAAAGAGTAAACTCAGTGCTTTGACAGTAAAGGGCTCCACACAACCACTAACCATCAGTGGAAAAGTGTTTTTGTGTTCTGAAAAAACTAAAATTCGACCATGATATGTAAACTTATGAGCACAACTGTATATTAAATCATGACCAGATATAATGTGCTACTGTGGGCGTGCACCAACATTTGAAATGATGCTGCTGGTGAATGTGTGTTGCACACACAATTAATTAGTTTCCCCTTTGCACCTTGAAAGAACCATCTGTTTGTGGAGTGAGGGACAACAGGTGAGAGGAAGGGGTACAGACTAGGGATCACTATAGACACCTACTGATGAAGAAAAGTTAAATAAAATAGCTAAGTGTAACTTTAAATGTATATTTTTATTTTGTTGTTATATTAGTTACTAAGATTTGTTCAGAGGGGATTTAGTTTTTGAATAAGCTAGATATTAATGAATACATTTTAAAAGAAAAATCTGATTTTGCCTTGTTTTTTTGGGGGGGGTTCAAGACTCAATAAATCAGGCAAAGAATTAAATATTGAAAAATTCCCCTGAAACAATCCTTCAAATTATTGTTAAGGACAAGACTGGAAAGTTTAGAGGACAGGCATACCCAAAGTGCGGCCCGGGGGCCAAATGCGGCCCTCAGACCAATTTTTGGTGGCCCAAAATGTTCTTGTTGAATTGGCACATGTCGTCAGAGATGATGTTTTTCTGCAGGTTTAACAGGTTTTCTGCACAATTAAAGCCTCAAAAACTCAACTTTGTGAGACAGGTTCCAGACTATCTAAAGGTGTGGGGAGAAGGTTTAAACCTCTCTTTAAATCAACCCAGTTGAATTTTGGACTGCGCTGGCCACCGATCTGTGGCCCTCCATGCCGTACCCACTTCAATGTGGCCCTCGATGAAAAAAGTTTGGACACCCCTGCTGTAGGAGCTTCTAAAGTGGATATCATGTTGCCAACATGTGAGAAAAACACATTTTCTCATGGAGAAATATTAGATCAGCACAATAACTACACTACTTATTGTAAAGATTAGGTCTTTTATTTCTTTCCAGGTGATAGTTTATATGTTAAAAGAGTAAACTGGCCCAAAGCCTGGAAATTGAAAAACAAAAAAGACTTTTGCCTGCAGTGTCTCCTCTGAAATATACTTGTAAGGATCAAGATCAATTTCCCACAGTCTAATGAACTTCCGAGCACGTTGGATAAAAAAGCAGGGCCTCACCTCTTGCTGGCTCCCATCTGCACTGCCATGATTACCCCTCGACGCGCTGAGAAGCTGGCCCGGCCACCGCACACGCCGCACACAACCATCGGGCGTGCTCAGGCGGCATGAACATTTTAAATTGGTGTCTGACTGCAGCACATAGACATACATATCAAAGAGGCTGGAGCCGGTACCTGTCAGTCGCCTGTCAACACCCCTCCCATTAAAATCCGCCACTGTGACACTTATTGTTCGCCAACCATGTAATCGTAAGCAATTGTTCAGCACATAACCATCTACATGATTACGCATCATCTTCCACTTCTCCGCCGAACATGAAGTCGCAGAAAACAGACTAGAGATTGCCAATCAGGCTCAAATTGCCCACGTTGCCGCAACCTCAATGTTTTTAGTCGGAGTCAGCTATATTCCGGCATACGATTTCACTTTTCTGCCCTCTCTCTGTGTTCTGTCTCCCCGGCCTGTTTCCCAATCTGACAGGGCGTCTCTGTGGAGCTCCTGCGTGGTTCTCCCTCTCCTCGCATTAACCTGGATGTCGGCGGTCCTCGCCATCACAGACCGGAGATCCACACTTTTTCAGGTAAAGTCTTCAGAAGTTTTATCACACATTTTTGAAGGCATTCTTGTGCACATTCTGGAAGAAATTGGAAAAAAAAATCAGCTTGATAGGAATGTTTCGACAAATAATCGGTTGCGTTCACGTTGTATAACTCTGTTTCAGTGGGAGGGCAGGTGCCAATACAACTCTATGGGAGAGAAACTATTTTTGAAAGACATTTTGGTTTGGTGATTGGATTCACAAAGCGGCCATATTATTCTTGAGGCTGAAAGTCCTACTGGGCAAACATGCATGTTTTTGAATATTGTCAGCACTTTTGGACACCTTTTTGAGACAATATTTACCAAAGACCTTAGTTCAAATCTGTTGACAGGGAAGACAACTTGTGGTAGTTTTTGTTTCATGTGGATCGGCCCAGGAATTACATTGAAATTAGTAATAAACTTCTAGGCTCTTTGGAAGGTTGCCTTGTCACATGAATGAAAGATACGCCTAGAAAATAGACGTTAACATTTTGGAAATTGCTAGTGGATATATTGAATACCTTTCTGTGTTGTTGTAGCTGTTGTCTGTTCAGAGCCAAAGGGCACATGAGGTGAGCTTTTAAGCAAAGTGCTGTATTTCTGGAAAACAGTATAGGCAAAACCATAAAATGTCATTTCGCCGGTGCATCTACTTCGATAAAAGACACTTTAAACATCAAATATATGGAATGCAAGTCCCTGATCAATTCTCCACTGGTAAATAGACAATAAGTTCAGGTTGGAGGAAGACTGCACCCACTGTTATGGTAATAGAGTAAAGGTGTTTGCGACAATAGACTAAATCATCTTTTTTCAATACAGTGCACCCTTTACGGGTTATATTAAAATAGGTAAACCTGGCCAGTGTAATTCCTTTGAGTGGTTTTATAAAAGCGACTTTATTTCTAATGGCTGTTAATGTCTGGAGCCCAAAAGGCAAGGACGCACACTGAGACACCGATGCGTGGCAAAGCACTCTCATCCATTATGTTCTATGGGAGCCGCATCGGAAAATTATTTTTAAATTTCTGCGGAGATCACAAACAGCTTGTATCATAGACTCCTGTCTGTTCATAACTCGGTAGCATGCACAAGAGAGCCGTGTTTTTCCCTCACACTTCATTTATCACGACAGGTGCTAAGTGGCGAGTGTCAGACGGAAAATGGCCTGGGCTTTCGGTGGGTGTTGATTATGTTGACTAAAATGTTTTGTCCTGGTTTTAGTCACAGTGATATTTTTGGTGACTAAAAGTTGACTGAATCTAAAAGTGTTTATGAGACTGAAACTTCGAGTGAAATCTCCAGATACTTTTGTCAACTAATAAAAATGTTGCGACTAAAAACGTCTTGAACATATGATTTTAATTCATTTCAACTAGTGCTGTCAATTGATTCAAATATTAAATCACAAATGAATCGCACATTTGTATCTTTTTCAGCAAATTGTGTCAGAAGAACACTCCAAAGACAGTAAATTAGAACCAAGACAAGGCCAACAAATGTATTAAATTAGAAAAGTTATAGCTAAAACAGAACTTCTGCACATTTATAAGTTCCATGCAAGTTTGGTTTTAGAGAGTGTTGGCAATTATTATTATTTTTTTTAATCCTCAGTGGAAGACTTAAGTGATATGGATATTGCATCACCTAATATTGCGATACAATCTTTTTTGCAATATTTTGCCGCCCTAATTCTGAATGTCCCTTGAATCATCATTTCCGGCTTACAAAAAAGTACAATATGTTCAAAATTCTGCCGTCCGTCCCTCCATTTTAATACTCTTATCAACATGGAAAAGTGGATCGGCTTGCTTTTGTTTTTTATTGAAAATGTGTAGTGTTACATTTCACGCCAACAGTCTCACTTTGAACAGTCATTCACATTTGAAGCATAATCTCTCACAATTTAACACTGTCAATAAACAGATGGCAAAAAATAATACTCTCTTCCCACTGTGCCACATTTGATTTGCTGTTTTAGTTTTCAAAGTCTGTGAGTTCATTCATTGCGGTTGTCACTCGCAAAATACTTTCTCTCAAACTAACCCGTAATTACCGAAGGATTAAAACCTGTCATACGCATTTTACATATACCCTGCGACTTTTGTATTTCAGATTCTGTTCGCGGTCTTCGACTCGGTCCAAGGTTTCGTCATCATCACTGTCCACTGTGCCATGCGCCGCGAGGTGAGTGCGCACTTCCCGAAGCCTATTCTTATTCATCCTCACACGACCACCCCGGCCACCCCGTCCTCCTCGCAGCGGGCTAGATAAATGTTAGCGTATGTCATGGCAACTCCCCGGGTCACCGAGGAGCCACGACGGAGTAGACCAGACGAGGATTAGCCCGGGACTTCCTGCCGCGTGTCACCGCTACTCTCTCCCCTCCAAAGTGCACCGTGATCGTCCGGCATTGTCCGTCTGATCCAAGGCCGGCTTAGAGGAGCTTTTTGAAGATGCTGCATACACAGAGAGATAGGATGGCTCTCCTATCTAATGTGCTCCGGCGCCTGTTTGCCACCGGCTTTGGCATAGCCCCTCAGAGAGAGCGTGTTTAAAACTCAATATGCACTTACATGTCTTTGTACCCCGCAGGACACACGCACACTTATCTCGCAGCGCAGGCAAACTCAAGCTTCACTACTTCTAATTAATGAATTTACAATGTTGTCAGTTTTATGGTAATGCGTTCAGTGGAGCAGATAAACACACATTGGTTACATTGGAGATAATTTCATGTAATGGAATGCAAATTTGAAGTAAAGGCTCGGAATCCGTTGAATCAATATTAAAAAAAGAACGCAAGAATCTGCTGTGTTCATATAGTCATCAAAGGCGTCGCGTTGGTTGCGTTCACATTGTTGCGTTTCGTGATGTCGTAATGTTAGGCGGAGGGCATTAGGTGGATGCAATGCTACGGGAGAGAGACGGTTTTTGACGGAAATCTCAAAATACGTAGAAACACACACGTCTCCTTAGAATTATATGGTCCTATCTGGGTTTTGAGTGGTTCTGAGGTGTTTCCTTTTGGCTATTCGTATAACATAATGGAAATCGATGTGTTTTTGCTCGTAAAAATGCACCACACCCTGTAAAAAGATGATATAGTGTACAGAAGACGCCCTGGAAACAAGAATATGTGAAAAACTTAATGTGAACAAAATTATCAGATTGAACCTTACATGTTTTGTTAGTATTGTCATTGTTTCATGTGGATAGACCCAAAGAAAAAAAATACATATTAGCCTCAAACCAAGTCACTTAGTCGCACCAGCCAAAAAATGCATAATGAAGAAGGAAAAAAAAAAACATATATACTGTAAGTCTCACTGGACTATAAGTCACATTTTTTGGGGGAAATTTATTTCACAAAATCCGAGACCAAGAACCGATGTTTCATTGTGAAAGACAAGTTATAATAATAACAATAGAATAGAGCACTGGTTCCCAAAGTGGAGTCTGCCCCCCCCCCCCCGTCCACAAATCAATCACATCAGTTTATAATGAACTTTATGTTTCTTTGTTGATATATAATCCATTTTACCAAACTGTGTCCTTGTATTGTATATGCAAAAATTAAGCAAAAAACATAGGAAAACCATGACATCTTGTTTCAAATAGCGTGGATTGTTATCATCAGGGGCCCCAAGAGATCTTTGAGTGTATAAAGGGGGCCGTGACATTCTCAAGTTGGGGAACGGCTGGAATAGAGAACAATAGGTGTACGGTATCAGTATGCTAACGTTACACCTTGATGGTTATTCAGCCGCAAAGCACAAACAAAGAACCAAATAGGTGTCTGGTATGTTAACGTAACATATTAACAGTTATTCAGATAACTATACCATAAAGAACAGAATCAGTGTGAAAATAACGAACAAATGTGAAATTGTATAGTCTGGAAAATACGGTACTATAGATACCACTATAAAATTCTTAGCTGCCCACCACATTTAAACACAATGTGATGTATGATGATATAAACAAAACAAAAAAAATGGATAACTAAATAAAAAATAGCAATAATATTGATCATATAAAAAAAAAAATCAATATTCCTAGAGACTCAGCACACGCTCCTGTTGAATAATCCAGTGCTAGTTCCACACAGGTATAGGAGCACTCGAGAGAACCACCAGCAAAGCAAAGTGTGATATTCTGCTGTGAAGCAAAGCGCAGACACAAATGCAGTGCGGCGCTTATATGGGGCTCACAGCCTTCCTCAGCGGAGAGGAGGATGCTGGGATTAAAAGGGATCCTGGTGGCACAGTCTGCCTGCTGAGATCAGTCACTCTGAGGCGGGAGAATGGAGCGTTGGCGCTGGTGTGATTAGGAGGTCCCCGGAGACGAACACACAGCACCGAGATTCAAGATGCGGAAACAGGGAGGAACTTGGGTTTGTGAGGATAGAAGGGGCTGGGGACAATTACTAGAACATGTGAGGGGAACTGCATTTTAACCTGAAAGAAAAACAACAACCCAAAAGCATATAGGATCAGTGGTTCTCAACTGGTGTTTCGGGACTCAAAAGTGGGTAGTGGATTCATTTGCAGTGGGTCACGAGCATTTTTCTGGGAACAGTATTGTGTGAAGAAGAAATATACTGTACATTACCAGTCAAACGATTTAGAAAAGTCTTCTTTATTGTCAACACTATTAACACTGTATGATTCTCATGAACACATGGAATGATGTAGGAAATGAAAAAGATAATCCAAAATATGTTTTATATTTTAAATTCTTTCAAATTGGCACCCTTTATTCTCGGCATCTACAAACCTGTGACACATACACAAACAAAACAGTTTCATATAAGAGTGCATGATTTGTCTTATCCACTCATAGCCTTTTATTGGGTTAAGTATCACATCTTCTGGCTGTGGGTGATGGTGCAATAGGGCTGAAGGCACATAGTCATTTATCTAGATTAATAATTTAACAATTTAATTTAGCATATCTTTTTTACAGAAATGATTACCTGAATCTTTCTACATAATTTTGCAATTATTATGTGGGTTAGACAGTCATCCATCATGTATTAATGGATCAATATACTAAGTGGATATAAAATTGTTGAACTATGACTGCATCTTGGTTTATTTTCGTTGTAACTCATAAGCTCAGTTCATCGAATGTGGGGCCGCGGAGCTGGGTCACAGCTAGTATATACAGTATAAGAAAGCACTCTCTGCTTTCAATGGTATACATATATAGATATATCATTGAACAGTGGAGAGTGTGCTTTCTTGAAGTCCTTTTAGGTAGAATATCTGTGCCTAGGCTGAAAGCAGATGCACCACTTCCTCCGTGCACACATGACTGACTCAAGACACCACAACACAACACACTTTCTTCCCTTTTGACTATAGACTTGACCCCAAAAGCCTACAGTGCCCATCCAACCTGTATTAATCTCGCGAAAGCATGTCTAAAGCTGAGTATAGTTTAGCCAGTCAAACGGGGCCCTCTGCTTTCATGTCACAACAAGCAAAAGCAGCGGCACAATTGAGGACGCGCACGGACACGGCCACCACCAAAGCGGAGTCTCGCGCGTGCAATATTAATCCGTCATGATGCCACTCCAGTCCACTCCATTTGTGAAGCGGCGCGTGGACACTTACGGCGAGACCACCCAGCGCGTCTGCGGGGGCTCTCGCGAACCCGCTCCCTACGCCGGCGCTGGAGAATCTTATGGGACTTGACGGCGGCAGCGTTGAGAAATGTACCCTGCTCCGCGCCATGTAACCGGGACATCTATAATACAGAGGCTGCTGGAGAGGGGGGG
>OMNZ01059340.1:0-11355 GCA_900303255.1 Lesueurigobius sanzi | reverse complement strand
ATTTGTAATAATGAAATTGAAAATTTTGGATTCTATTTACACACTGCAAAAAGAGATACATTGATAAGTAAAATTAGCTTGAATTCAGAATATTTGACGTTATTCTGAGTAATTTTGACTTGGCAAGTAAAATAAGTATTTTTGCACTTATACTAAGAAAAAGCATATAATTTGAAGTCAACTTTGATTTATTATCTAATTTTAAGTGCAGGAAGTCATTTTTTTCTTAATTGAAGTGCTAAAATACTAAATTTTTACTTATGAAGATATCAATTTTTGCAGTGCAGTATATATTTGGTCATAAAATACAGTCCCCCCCCCCCAAAAAAATACACTTTTTTTTGTGAACACATGTTTTAAAACAGACTAAAATAAACAAGGATTGTCTCTAAAAGTGACATGTCCCCAAAAATGGGGACCCTCGGGCTTAAGAGGTTAAACCAGCCAAGCACCTTCCACACTGTTCATCTCAAAACCTCCCTCCCTCCCTCTAACTGGTCTTGTCTCTGGGACATTTGAGTAGTTTCTGTTTCAGTATGATCTCAAAAGAGTAAACTTGACAAAAAATGGTTTCGTACAACCACTAACCATGAGTGGAAAAAAAAGGTTTTTTTCATTATCATTCACATTTTATGAAAAATGAACAAAAGATTAAAAGGGTATTTGAACTTATGAGCACAAGTATATATGTGTATGAGGTTATTGTGGTTCAACCTAGAGGTCTAAAAAGAGACTAAAAATGAGATTTATGGATGTAGTAAAAGCAAACACAAAGTCAGTGATGGGGAAAATGAGGAAAACAAGCTTCTCGGAAATACTACATGTTTTAACAAGATATTTAATCATGTTGGTAGTTAGCAAAAGAGCTCGGATTTCTCTAAAATAGTGTCTGAGGTTAAGAACAACTGGGCCAAAGGTAACCGAGGATAATGGATATAGTCATGCCCTGTTTCCAGTCAGTCCCGAGCTGTGTTTTTCTTTACGCGATACCTGATATTTTCACACCCCCAGTGCCCTCCTCGGGACCATCAGTCACTGGGACGTCCCGCCCGAGCCGGAGCCTTGCGTGGGAGGGCCGTGAGCGATGGCCGAGGCTGCAGCGGAGGAGTGTGTGTGGGTCAAATGCCACTCATTTAGAGACAGAGGGTTAGTGATCCCTCCTGGACGAGCGTCAGCCCCAGAGTCACGGCGTTCACCATCCGTCATGTGAAAAGGCCAAGAGGGGAGTTATTAATGTGGAGGTGCACGGCCGCGCTGCATCTCAAACCCATTGATTATTTCTATTTCGGAAAACCTTCAAGTTCTCCTGTCTCGTTTTCCTTTCACAGCGATGGCATGGTCATGGAAAGAAAGCCGTATGGTAACTATAGGATAATGAGAGGTAATGCATTTTACTAACCACATTACTGATGATTTAAGGTTAGTTTTACCGGCGTGAAATAATTCAGGTGCCTTTTGTGTAGGTTCTCAGTCGTACAGGAGTTGTCCATCGTAGGCAAAAATTGTTCGGTCTTCATCTGTACTCTATAGTTGTAGTGTAGGACGTTTCGATCTTAGTCCAAAGATCGTCATCAGAAGGAGGAGTAACCTCTGAGTCCCTCCTCTCTTTCTTGGTGCTAAAAGTAGGAGAACATCTAGCTTATTCATGGCTCGGTACCTCTATTGTGTCATCCTGGGCTAACTTCTAAGTCTGTTGACACTTCCCTATGGCCCTGCTGCTCCCAGTAGTCCAGGGTCATTAGCATGACAGTGGAGATGGTTTCACTCTCAGATTGTTTTTGTCAATAGGTTTCTGCCTCAATAAGTTTTTAAGAAATCTGGCCTCTTTGACACCTCTCTCAAACCATCTACTTTCTTTCGATAAAACCTTAACATCGCTGTGAGTGTTTGGTGGCTTTGAGATGGAGATGCACAGCCGACTGAGTGCTCTTTTTGTGGTTTGGGATCTTGTCTTTAGGGTGAACTACTGTAGTTTTTGTCTTAATGTATTCATTGGTTTGAAATAAACCAGGATTTTATGTTGTCTAAAGACCCTCTGCATTTTCTCTGAGACTCCGGATATATAAGGCACAGCTACTCCTCTCCAGGTGCCTGTCCATGAAACCATAAACAACCATCAACATGTTATTGCACTAAAGTGGCCTAACTTCTGTTCACTGCATCTACTGTCCGGCACCATGCCTCTAACGCTCTATCAACAGACAGAATGGACTTACATTGTCGCAGAGATGGGTTTACTTTGGTACTGGTTCCACTGATCTCATTCTAAAACAGGGTTCCCACTCTTTATTTTATTTATTTTCCAGCTAATTTCCAGGATTTTCCATGACATTTAAAAGTGCAAAAATACATAAAACATTGTGATTAGGTATTTTGCGGTCATCTCTGCTCTCCTCGCTCACCAGCGCCCCATGTGGATGCAATCTAATAATGGCTACAGCCTATAGCTTTTTGGCCTGAAGAGATTCGAGCATATGGTTTTTTGGGAACATGGTACAATGAGGGGTTCGAGCGCCCTCCCCTGGGAAATTTTTGAAATAGAAGATAATTTTCCAGTGTTCTGGTCTTTAGTCTGGTGTTTTTCCATTACTGGAAAAAGGTAGGTAATTTTCCAGGTTTATAAGGTTTTCCAGGTAGAGTGGGAACTTTGAAATCAAAATTCAAAGACTTTTTAGTTTTTTAATAATCATCGTGACGATGATAATTAAAAAACTAAAAATCTTTCAATGTTCTTTTCCATGTTTTGTGTTTGTTTTTTGATATGAACCAAAACACCCAGTCGCTCCAAATCTGCTTAAATGAAGACTCTACTGCGAGCACAACACAGAGACTTCAGAGTATAATAGCAATGCGTTAGTCATTTAAAGCCCTTCATTATCCAGTAGCCACACAGGGCAGTCTTGGTGCAGATAATCCAAGTGTGGCTGCTAATCTGTGCCCATGTTCTCTTCAACCATTTCTACACAGTAACGTAGTCAAATAAGGATAGTATGGGGTCAAGTACACAACAACAACAACAACAACAACACGTAATCCCTGAGTATCGCAATGTTAGGTGTTGCAATATATCACAAAATCAGTAAAGTCCATTTTTACACAGACTTTTTTTTTCCAAATGTTGTCCCATTTTAGTCTTATTTTTGTCCCGATTTTCAGATCTTTTTTTAAATCTAGTTTTGACACAATTTGCTGAAACACAAATTACTTAATTGAATGGAACATATTGTGTTGAAAAAGGTAAAACATCACATTAGATACAGAAGGCCTCTTTGGGAACGTCCACAGTCACGCCAAAGCTGTAGTAAGTGAGAAAAAAAGACAAAACAAATACTTATACTTCAACAAATGCTGAGTTATGAATGTATTTTCTACCAAATAAAGAATCAGAGACATGAGGAGGAACAAAGGGGTCCAGCAGTAGCCTGGCAAGACTGATATCCCAATACAGAGGAATATCAGTCTGGAGAGGCCAATCGGGGCGGCGCCTTCACACGGTTCAAACAGAACCGGGCCATCTGATTGGTTTATTTGCACTGACTCACGTGTACTTATCGAGTAGCTGAAGAAATACACTCCTCGATGCCAATTAAGGTATTTAATGACAAAGATGAAGGAGCCCTGCATAGATGAAACATATAACATAAATATAGGGCAGACAGAAACAGAAAATAGGCTAAACAACATAATAGAGGAGTAAAGCTGAACAGCTCAGTGCTAACTGCAGTGGCATAAACATGTGTGAGACAACAAATCAAGAAGGGTAAGTCCTGTATCTAACTCCTGATAGCCCCCTAGTGGCCGGAGGAAACCTCTTCAGTAGCGTTACTCGTGGACCGCAGAAGTCCCTTCAATAACAACTAATGGATCGCACACAGGGATGCGGTACATTCATTTTAAATTACCAATAACACATTTATGTCTATGTGTTATGACAGTAGGTGAGTTGGTTTATAATTCTGTTCAATCATCGACGCAAACATGCTAACAACAACGTAGCATCGACACACGTCCGTCGCTTCCTGTTTGCCTGCATTCTCTCCGCCCTAGAAACGTAGTTGATACAGAAGCCCAGCAGAGTCCAGGCCAGTTCAACAGCCCAAATATATACATAACACAGAATGCTAACTGTCATGCTAAATTTAGCTTAATTCTAGCTCTGAGTGCCGTTTTCTCCACTCCTACAGGACAATCTAATTTTCAAAAGGAAGAATGTGTTGAAACATTCATTCATTCAAGGACCAGATTTCGACTCAGCTTTATATGTCTGTAGTAAATACGGCTATAGTTCACCAGAAAATGTCAAAAAGAGTCAAGAAGGAATTGCTTTTCTCCCACACCGACTAAAAGAGCTGTTGCACTCGTACGACCAGGTTCATGTCAACAGCCCACGTTGAGACGCGCTTCAGCTGAGAGCCTGTCAGGTCAGTAGGTCACAGTCTGATGAAGTTAACTCCTAAAGAGGATTGGCTTTCACTCTCTGACTGCAGCAGAGCAACATTATCTGGTCTATTTATACGGCTGTGCATGGTTGAGAAAAATATACGTTACACGTAGGTTTAGGGCGAGTAAAAAAACGAAATTGAGTGAAATCAATTGGAAGATATTGCAATACTTTGGTGACAAAATCTAATGGATAATGGATAAAGCCAGATTTAAATGCTTGGTTTCATTTTGTTGATGTATTCATTACAAATATTTGTTCAGGGGGAATTTAGGATCTGTGGATGAAAAATCCTTCTGTAGGAGTCTGTAGGTTCTACTAAAGTGGATATTTCATTGCGAGTTAAATACAAATAATAATTAGGAGAAAAGAGACCGCTGGTTTCTCGGTTTCTATCAGACGTCTATCAGATGTTGGTTGCTTTAAGCACGTCATGTGGACTAAAAATGTGGAAACACAGAGGAGCGCTGCCACGTTGTAGTGACTTCCTGGTCTGACGAGAGACTCCACAAAACATCATACAATACACATTGTAAAGGGTGGGTTTGGACTTTTTTATTCTTTGACATTGAAACTAGATGTTTAAGGTGCGTTTTGGTCATTTTTATTTGGAAAAAGCTTGATAGTATAGCATATTTGACCTTTTCATGACCCAGTGGCTGTATGGGTGGTTTACATGGCACCTTTTCATCACAGCTGCCTTTATGATGCTCCAGGATCAAATGCTTTTAGGGTGACGGGTAGGTTTTCCCTTTGTTGCCTTGGCGATGGTTCCGTCAGCAGAGAAAACCTGAAAACCCTGAAAAAATGTATCCTGGAGCGTCATAAAGGCCGCTGTGAGGAAAAGTAAAGGTAACATCTAAGCACCCATACAGCCACTGGGTCACAGACAGGTTAAATATGCACAAATATCAAGTTTATTTTTACCATGTGATTCCCACTGTTGGCTGTAGGGGGCACTCCAGGCCAAATCCTCATCAGCCCTGGCACTAATATGAACATCATGAGGCATTATTTGAATTTATGAAATGTAAAATATCAATGCACAGAAATCTTATTGAAAGATTTTAAGCCTGTTTTTAAGATTTATATGCATGATAATATCCACTTTAAAGAGACAATAATATTGAAATTGTAATTTATTCAAAAACCTAAAAGATATTCGTAGGCCAAAGTTCATCAGTCTTCATCTGTACTCTGTAGTTGAAGTGTAGGACGTTTCGATCTTAGTCCAAAGATCATCATCAGCTTAATAAAGACTTGAGCACGCTGTGGGTCTCTTAAGGGTGAACCAGAAGGAGGAGAGACGGCCTTGACCTGGCGCACAAGTGGGAAAGAACCAGCAAGAAGGTATCACATCGAAGAAACCAGCTTAGGTTTAATCTTCGTGTAGACAGAGCAAAGTGATCCCCAAAAGCCTTATGCAGACAGCTCTTGAGGCGGGTCACAGAGCAAAGAAACTACAACATGGCTACGTTATGAAAATCCTCAACCTGAGAATCAGACATTTTTGCCTACGATGGACAACTCCTGTACGGACTGAGAACCTACACAAACGGATTTAAAAGATATTTTAATCAGTTCAATTCACATCAAGTCACACCAGCCGGCAGCAGCCAGCTTAACAGTTTTTATTGGAAGGTCTAAAGCAGTTTGGTGTCTAGGTTCTCTCTCTTTCTCTGCCTGAAGTCACTCCTGTCCCGGCTTGTTTTCTTCAGATAACTATTCCACCAAGTGCTTTTGACAAAATAGTTCCATCCTCGGCTGGGCTACCCCAGTGCAGATGGGTGATTGATTTAGTGACAGGGAGGCCCCAATCTGTCAGAAGTGAGAGCAGCACTTTCTCCTCCTCCATCACAGCGGAGTCTGTAGGAGCCCAAGGTTGTGTCCTGAGCAGTGAGCTGAGCAGTTTGCTGACGTACGGCCACCCGTCAATACACAGAGCAATAACAGTGGCATTTAGTCCACTTTGATTGAGACACTACTCTATAACATGGGAGTCCAAACTAAAGACTCCTAAAGAGAGCTAAAGGGGGATTTTATATGGAAACAGATCTATAGTATGTTTCGGAAAGGCTTTTACAAACATGCACATTCAAGATTCAAGATTATTTATTTGTCAAACCATGTGAATGGTTCGAAATTATGTTACTCTCATCCTTGATTGTGGAGCGGGGGGAGGGGGAAGAGGGGTCGACTGTTCCTCAGTCGACTGGAACTGACCCGTAGATTCCGCAGTCTCCTCCCTGAAGGCATCACCCTGAAGAGACTGTGTGATGGGTGCGAAGGGTCCCTGGCGATTTTGATGGCTTTGCGGGTGAGACGGGGGGAGTACATGTCCTTAATAGAGGGGAGAGGGGCTCCACAGATCTTCTCTGCTGCTCTCACGATGCGCTGGAGGCTCCTTCGACAGGAGGCAGTGCTGGCGCCGTGCCACACAGTGATGGAGCTGGTCAGGATGCTCTCTATAGTCCCTCTGTAGAAGTTGGACATAACGGAGGCTGGGACTCTGGCTCTTCCCAGCTTGCGGAGAAAGTAGAGATGCTGATTACTTTTCTTGACCAGTGACGTGGTGTGCATGGTCCAGGAGAGCTTCTCTGTGATGTGGTGTGCATGGTCCAGGAGAGCTTCTCTGTGATGTGCACACCCAGGAACTTAGTGCTGGTCACCCTCTCAACTCAGACGGACACTGCCAGGATAGGATAGGATATAACTTTATTAATCCCGAAGGAAATTCATGTGATTGTCTGTGTTCAGCTGCGTCTCTCTCCTTCGTGGACAGTGCGCTCCTCCTAAAACCCAGTGCGCTTCTCTACATTTCATGCTTCGCTTTATTCAGTGTGTTTAAAGTGCACGCCAGATTGAGACGTTTGTTTAAAGCCTCGTTTCCACTGGCAAAACCAGCGCGGCACGGTGTATAGCTGTATTTTGACCGACCACAACCAGGCGCAACCGTGTCAGACGAGGGCCAAGCCGAGCGCATTTTGGGGCTGTCCTCTATCTCAGGCCAAAGCGAGCTGAACAGATACTGATATAATGTGAACAGACTGCTGGCTTCTGATTTGTCAGAGGAGGGACAGGTCAGCCCTCTCGCAAACAGGCATGTCCTACGAGATTATTATATCACATTATATTGAGTATAAGCCGCACCAACCAAATTCAAAAAGAAAAAAGTTCATACCTGTCTATAAGGCGCATGTGCTCATGTTGTAATATGGGGTGCGTATCTATGTTCCCCGACGCCGATGTTCCTCGCATTTTAAAAAAGTCCTGATGTTCCCGGTGCCACAGAGGCCACACCCCCGCACCGCACACATGCCGCTGCTGCTGGTGCTCACGTGTCGGCCGCATGGTCAGCGCGGTCTTTACAGAGCGGAGCGGGGAGTGCGTAAAGGCTGCTGAAAGAGACTATTTAATGATGCCGATCAATGAGGCGAGGAGAGACTGAAGGGGAGCCTGAATGTCACAGGTGGGAGATTCATGTAACAACTAGTGATGTGACATTCATGACCGAATCGGCTCTTTGGGTGAATGGTTCGAACTGGATCTCAATTTTGAAAAGAGCCGGATCTTTTTTTCAGTCAATTTGACATAAATTTACCTTAAATGGCCCCAAGAATATCAACACATGTACCAGCAGAGAAGACCACACAAGTGAAATATTTTTGGGCTTAAATTATAACATTTTATTCACATACCTGTTTTTTAAAAGGGTTCAAATCATCACCATCATAATTTTGGATCATTTTTATAAAAAATGTGAGGCGGTCAGCAATCAGAGCTCAGATAAGATGAGTTTTCTGTCTGGTGTAATAAAAAGTCTTTTGAACGGCTCTTGGACATGAACGGATCCCAAAGACTCTGCTCCACGTAAAGAGCCATAAATCCCATCACTAGTAACAACTGCCAGCGCTGGTGTCAGTCACACTCCCAAAGGGTCACTCAGGCCGGGTTCATGCGTCAATAAAAATCTATGAATTAGCTCCATCATTGTTTCAGCTGCAGTGTTCAAGGCGTGTGAAAAACGTAGCGGCTTATAACCCAGAAATTACAGTAGTTTGACTCATAGTTTTTCTTTCTTCTAGTTTTTGTTTTGGCACTTTAATTTCATAAAGTCCATCAAAAGGCTGTATTCATCCACAGTGTCCCACAGACTGTATTAAATTTGCTTTTTCAGTAGCCTATTGTGCATTCCGGTTGTCCCAAGGAGCATCCGGACAACTGTCTTCTAAAGAGTAGCCTTTTCTCATGGAAATGCTAGAATATGAGTGAACGTGCAGTGAACCCTGCACCGGGAAGAGTTACAGCGAACTAGTTGGAAAAAACCCATATGTCATGACTGTGAAGAAATTGTTTCATTTCTCTGGTAAGCCTTGAATGCTATTGACGTGTCATAACCCGCTCAATGACGTGTGGTGAGGTTTGCAGCTGGTGAGGCACGTTTTGTATGGACTCCAGTATAAAGTAAACAAGACTGCAGGAAAATGCTTGCTCTCTCCGATAGCTCAGCTGTTACTTTACAATTAAACAACAACAGCAATTTCCAGTAAAAAGCTTATAATGTATTCTCATGATAGCAAAAATATTTTTTAAAAACACTACTTGACATGCATGTGCCTGTATGTGACAATCCTGATGGTGTAAACTTTTAGTGGTAGTTCAGAATCAGAATAGATTTCATTGCCAATTTGCCATTGTCAGTGAAATAATTCACAAACTAGGAATTTACTTTGGTGCAATCGTGCAACATGAAACATTAACTTGTAATAATGATAAATAATAAACTATAGGGGCATGCATAAAAATAAATGAAGATAAAAAATAAAAAGATCAAATAACAAATTTAACATAAAGCAGCAGCAGCAGCAGCATCATGGACATGTGGGTTTACAGGGACATTAGCAGCAGATGTGAGTGTGCACATAACCACATAACCAAATGGTGATTTAAAAACCCAGTTGATGCTCATTTTATGGAATCTCAACATCCAGTCTCCTCTAGGAAGAATAAGGTATTAAGCAGGTCAAATAGCCTCGAAAGTTTCCGCCCTTAAGAACTTTAACACCTAATGACCGAAATCAAAGCTTTTCTTGGAAAAAAGCTTGTGTTTTGAAAAATGTTTTATATTGTATTATTTATTAATGTATGACAAAGACATGGCATTGATGATGAATGTCCATTTGATTCATGTGTGTGCCTAACTCATGCTGCTCACCTGGGGATTTGTCAACCAATCAGGGAGCAGAGGACATTTAAGGGAGTGGCCTATTCACCTCATTCAGGAAGTTGCAATGGGGGCCGCCATTTTGTATTTCTGGTCAGCTCCAGGTCTGTCTTGAGCAGATATTGGCTTTGATTTTTGTTTTTGGTGAAACATGTAACATTTACAACAAACCTCTGTGTAAATATATCCATCAGCTTTGGTCCTTTAGAGTTCCTCACAGACAATTAGCCAATTAGAGTCACAACAAAAAGGCAGAGATAATATCGCAAAAAAATTATTTTAGGTGACTTTTTTCATGTCGTCCATCCTCTGAAACGTTTTTGACAAGTTTTTTGTTGATTCCCTTTTTATTTTATTCACTCTCTTCCACTGACAACAATGGAAATCTCAGCTCACAGGAAGTGCTAATAAAAACAGGAAATGCTTTTACAACAAAAGTGGGCGGGGCAGAATAAGGTGGATACGACCAACATATGTCCTGAGGAAGATCCAGTTTGAAATGTTGTCTGATTTAAAGCAGTAAAAAGGAGTAAGTGTGTGGTTTTTATTCCACTTTTAATTATATTTAAAAGAAAACATATGATAACAGTTTTAGCTCGGCAAACAATGTGTTGCAACAGGCTGAAGGCATTTGTATGACTTCTATTGCATTGCTTTTGATACCTTCCCTTTTTGCTTGCTTTTGTTTGGGAGATGCTACGAGGGAACGACTCATCCAAAAATCATTTGGCCTGTGTTCTGTTTCCCCGCTGTGCCCGATGTCGGAAGTGTCAGGCGTGTTTGCCTTTTCAGCGCGAGGGCCCGTTGTCTTTTGTGGTTTGCGTCTCTGAAACAGCGTGCAGAGCCGGGCGGGGCGGAGTTAAAAAGCACCGTACGCCTGCCTGCACACCGACAGCAGCCCGTGGCCTAATGCGCCCTGACACACTGACAGGCTGCGAGGTCTTTATCCCGCCACTGCGTGTGAGCGTGCACATGTGACCCCGGCATACAGCGATGGGCCGGTCCCCCAGAGACTTCTTTAGCCCCCTCCCTTTCCCGAAAAAAAACAGTGGGACTCATTTACATTGTAATGGGAGAGAGCCCGGGCCCCTTTATGGACTGTTTGCTTTTGCTGTATAGAAAAAAGGCAGCGAGCTCCGCCCACTCTGCTCCCGCTCACACTGAGAGAGGGAGGAGCACATAGCGGCACATGATGTATGGGAATGGAGACAAAATAATTTACAGCTGGGATTTTGTTCTTCCTTTTTCTTTTTACCAAGTAGATGATATTTAGACGAACTGAGACCCAGCTGTTTGAACCTTCAATGTATTATTTACCTGTTTTTCTCCTAATTCAGGCCTCCACTTAAGTTGGGTTTACACTGTGGTTTCAGAGACAATCTTGAACATACAAAATTACACTCTAAGGGCATTTTTTGTATTAGGTTTTCCTGTTTTTTGTTTTATTTGTTGCTTCTAAAACACCTCCTCGTGATGCACCATCAAATGTTTGGCATCTTTATTTTCATCTACAAATTTAAATAAATGCAATGGAAGCAACCACATGGGGTGGGAAATTATACGTTTTTCTTCCTCCCACTCCTTTTCGAGCTTTGTGTAAAAGTAAAAAAGAAAAAAAAGAAAACAGAATATGTATCATGTATGTATGTATGTATATATGTGCATAGACACTGTTTCTTATTTTTTTTTA
>OMNZ01059339.1:0-10896 GCA_900303255.1 Lesueurigobius sanzi | reverse complement strand
ACTTCCTGAAGACAAGAAGGGAGGAGTGGTCTGTCCACATGAGCTGCAGGTTAGAACACACATCAGGAAGACATACTTTTGTTTTCGTGCTAAAATGTTGAGAGGGAAATCAAGGCACCACAAGAGAAAAACTACAGAAAATGGGTCATTCTCCCAGCAGCCCACCCCATTGTCATACCACACCTTTAGGCTTTTATTTATTCAATAAAAATAAATAAAACAAGTCCCTTTTGATAAAATAAAATAAAAAAACAGTACTTTTTATTATAGTATAGCTATAGTTGGACAAGTAATTTCACAAATAATTGTGATTAACTGCAATTAATTCCTGGATTTATTTAATCGCGATTAATTTTCTGCAGATTTGCGATTAATTAGTTAATTTTTTCTTAATCGATTCCCGGCCCTAATTAAAAGGTTTATTATATTCCAGTATTTTAAGGTCCTATAACAGTCACAGAGACAGAAACAAGTTAGAAAGGCTTTTCCAGTTCTATATTGTGAAGCCTATTATTTTAAAGGCCTGATGCTAAGCACAAGAGGCACTTAATGTGTAAACAAAATGACTTCCTGAACCTCAGACTCTCTAAAGTTCTGCAAAGGTAACAAGAATCTCTCTGTAATCACTATGTCTTTAGCAGGCCCAGAGCCTCCTCAGTAAGTGTACAAGCTGCTGCCGATAGCGGGGGAGTCGTTATTAACCCATTTTTTCATTTCATTATTAGGGAAAATTGCCAATGGGCCAGACCAGAGTGTTGGCGACAGTTCTGCTTTGTTCATATGAGAGAAGCTTCATGAAGCAGAGAATATCATTGTAAATGTTTACCTTGTGCAGCGATAGCTCCGTTATATAATAATAACAATAATAATAATAATAATGCATTGGTTTTAGATCGCGCTTTTCTGGACACTCAAAGATGCTTTACATGGCATTATTCATTCACTCCATACTCAGTGGTATCTCAGATCTGAGTAAATTAACTGGTCTCTAGGAGCCCTGTATGGCCCTGTACAAAAGTTCTGGTTTATTCATGATTTTCTTAATTTTGATCCAGTTTTGTCTTCGTATGATTGAATATCATTTTGACACAATTTGACAAAAATAAATAAATGATAGAAATCACTTTGTTTAAATTCAGTGGAAGGTACATTTATGAAATAAGATGAGACTTTACTACACTCACATTATCGCCCCATATCATGCAGTACTCCTCTACACTACATGTTAGGCACATCACTCATGGTCAGTCTTCACAGATACACTGCTTGTCCACACAGGAGTAAGTGAAAAGGACTCACGTTCTCCAGACATGTGCTGTCTTTGTCTTTGTTGAGGTAGTGGCGCTGCCAGAAGCGGAGCAGGTTGTGGAAATTGTTGAGCAAACAGCCTGGGTACTTCTCTGCGTACTCCTTCTCTCGCAGTGCGTTGAGGTAGAAGGGCAGCTTGGCTTTCCTCCGGGCCAGCATCAGTATTACCAAACTGGTGTTTAAACAACTCACATTTTCCTAAAGATTCATTGCACAAGAGATGTGAATGTTGATAATTTGCAGCTTTAAAACTCATTTGATATGTTTTTGAAGAGGAAATTCTCTACCTGTGTGAGCGTCTGTACGTTGATAATGTTGACAAGTCGAAAGAGGAAGGACAGTCTGTTCTCTACTCGGGCCATGTACGACAGCAGGCAGCACTCAGACAACACCTCCACCACTGCAACAAGAGCAAGTGTTTGATCATACAATCTTGTACTTAACTTATTAGGTTTACTATCAACAACTTTGCTAAATAATTGATAAAAGAAACATTTAAAATCCAAATCTCTAGTAGTTACCTTTGACATCCTCAGTCTGGCTTTCAAAACGATCCAAAGAAAGCACAATGCAGCGTACCAACATGTTGGAGTCCACCAGGGAACTGTTGATCTGTGTCAGGAAGGTCTGAAACTATACATTCACAGAATACATTTACATGAGGCCCGAGGTTTTGAACAAAAATATTTCCGT
The DNA here is from genome assembly GCA_900303255.1 of Lesueurigobius sanzi. Taxonomy (NCBI): domain Eukaryota; kingdom Metazoa; phylum Chordata; class Actinopteri; order Gobiiformes; family Gobiidae; genus Lesueurigobius; species Lesueurigobius sanzi. The sequence continues at coordinate 8,895 of OMNZ01059339.1, read as the reverse complement.
TTGTGGATACACTCGACACAAAAATATTATTTGATTGCAGACGCTTAGGGTTTTTACCTTTTCTGGAGTGTTCACATATTTATTAAATCTCTTGAATGCATCAATGTTGAACTTCATGAGTTCTCCGAGCAGATCAAAGTAGCTCTGTAGGACATCTCGTGACGTACAGCCACTGTCTATGATACAGTACAGTATGTGCTGCGGGAACAGAACCAAGTCAAATGCAAATCTCTTTCATACATCACAAGGCAAGTACCAGTACATTTCTACACGCTTACCTCTAAAAGTCCTCGTTTCAGCAAGAACATTTGGTCTGCATAAGATGTAGCTCCTCTGAGAAAACTTTCAACGGCCCTGGCCTGCCAAAATCTACACAATACAATTTCATATTAGTGCAAAAAGGTTATTTTCCTCCTATTCAGAATTGTAATCATTCAGACAAAACATTGCTAACCGGAAGGATGAGTCTGGGGGCTCTCTCTTCATGACAGTGAGAAGGCGTGTGAGAAGGCCCTTCTTCCCATCGCACACCAAGCTTCGATCTGTGTTTACCAACGCCTCCACCTCAGGGATATTGGCCTTCATTGATATGGCACTCAGTTCATTCAGCTCCTGGCTGTTCAACAGGAGATACTTGTTCCTGGAACGTAAGTAACATCATAAGATCAACCACATACTGTGTTTCACAGGTATCATTATGCAGTAGATGCCTGGACTCACTCATGGTGATCACTGAAGCTCTGGAGCAGACGCAAAAACTGGATTTTAAAGGAGATTTCCTGCAGAAGCAGAATAATCGTTTAATAGTTTAATCACTGTGAACCCTTTAAAAACATGTTTTGGACTGAACTCTACATACAGGGCTGCAGTCGCAGTTTTCATTCTGGCCGTGCACCACGTGATTTGAAGAAGTGTACTTCCTCCAAATCAGCTTGTCAAAGAGATTATTGAGGCCTGGGATGAGTCGAAATTCAGCCAGCATCTTGTGAACCTGTAATGACAGATAAATGTTGACAAAGAAGGCACTAAAAACAACGACTAACAATGTAAAAAAAAATGTACATTACCTGATTTCGTTGACGACCCATAAGGAGGACGCACAGCACATAAAGCACTTCTACTTTGTACATAATCTCATGGACAATCTTCATCGACTGTGGCAGACGATGTCTTAGTGGGCTGGTTGCTAAGGAGCTCTCATCTGATGATTCTTTGGAGGGACAAAGAATATATTTGATTGGTCAGCCCAATCACTCGGACTGTACCATGTGCAGTGAAGCCCAAGTCACCTGTGCTGCTCTGCTCCGCCTCCTCAGTGGCCATCTGCATGAGCGCATCCAGAACCAGGGCGTTGTCCAACCAGGTGTACCAGTCTTCTAGCTCCTGCAGAAAGTTTGCCCCAGTAGCTTCAGACACTTTCCTGGTGGCCAGCTTACAAAGGCGCTCAATGAAGCCTGGAATATTAAGTAATGTAACTAAAGAAAAAAAAAAAGAAGAAGATACTGTTATTATTTGAGAGACACATTTGATAATACAGATTGATCTGGAAGCAGCTTACCCTGATTAACCTCAGCACGTGAAGGACTAGCATTGCGTTTCTGTTGAGCATTTTTGGCCAGAAGTGTGTGTTTATCATCGTTCCCCACATCGGGTTCAGAGATGGTGACAGACAGGATGCGACAGAAGTTTGCCAGCTGCTGTTGGTCAAAGCTCTGAACCAGACCTGACAAGTTAGGAATACCCTCCAACTGGATCATCTCCTACAACATAAAACAAAGCAATAAATTCACAACACACTCATTCGGCAATCATAAATCCCTCATACAACCCTGATGTTATATGAATAAGCAACTTGATAATGGAAAAAAACTAACCTTTTTAACTCCTAGAATATCCTCAATTAAAGTAGCCGTCTGTAGAAAGGTCTTTTTGTTTGTCATTAAAGTAAACAGAAACAGAACAAAGTCGTCCCTTGCGGCCAGGCTCTTTGTAACTCCCTCAGTCTGTAAAGACAATAGGATTTTGTGACATTTTGGACTGGGCCGCAGCCGTCACAGAGTAAAATGTTACCTGATACTTACACATATGCAGCAGTTGTAGAGGACACTAAGGCAGTCCTTGACCAAATCATCATTCACTATAGCAACAGAGGGAGTTTTACTATAGATAAAACATCTTATTTTTTAGTTTAGTTCTTTAGTCTAGAAGTCATTCTTACATTTAGGCTTTTTCTTCTGCATAGTTAGCGTGGGTCGCATTAAGATTTCCACAAGCAGCTGCAGAGAGAGATGGCATTAGTAATCCTTTAAACAAGCAAAAATACATTTGTAATCACTAGGTCAAAATTAATCTTCCACACTCACATCAACTCCACCAAAAAGATCAAAAGTGTATGTGTTGGGGAAGGTGGATTCCTGAGCAGTCTTTCGATCTTCTGTGACAAATGACATGGCCTCCATGGACAGTTGTGATGATAATACCTGACAAGTCATATTAGGGAGATCATGATCTCGATCCACTTACAGTGTAATGCAAAGACACAACCAGAGTAAATCTGACAGACTGACCTTAAGGAGGCTGTGGGCCTGGGAGAGGTCACTGTTGGGATGACTGCTCTCGTGGAGCTTCTGTAGCAGCGTGGGGATGCCATGCCACTTAGCACGTTTATCCCTCTCCTGAAGCAGGCCTCCCGGGAGCTGCAGCACAACACAAACCCTGCTCAATTTCCCAACATAACGTGACTGCCAGAGGAATACCGGCATAGATTAATCTAATCAGAATAGAATATAATTTATTGCCATTGTCAATGAAGGTTTCACAGACTGGGGATTTTCTTCGGTGTTATATTCAGTAATTTAAAAGCGTTAATGGAACACAAAAAAATGTATGTTTGTTTTTAATCACTCACATTTATTACACATTCATGCCTCATATTCTTTAAATGCCTAATGTCATAACATTATGGGACACATGACAGAGGAGTTAAGCACGAGGCTTGACAGTCTTGCTAGAAATCTCAGTTTTTGTAAATATTTATCCTACATACAGCTTGAGAAGCACTTATATAAAAATAACGACGGCAAACCATACATGTAGCGACAGCTGTTGTGGCGTGATCCATTTAAGGAAACGATAGTTATTGTGGTTAGTGTGTCGTTACGTAATGCTCTGGCTTAAAACCAGACCAGTCTAACGCCACCGTTCCGACAATATGAGAGAGAAAGAGGGACTACACTTTTTCACAAATACGAACTGTGTGCCACATCAGCTGCTGGTCTGATCATGGTGACATTCAATGCTTCGTTTCCCAGATACAGAGCGTTTTAGCAAAAAAATAAAATTACGTCCTAGCTAACTTGGCCTAAGCTAAGCTAACATTGCTAACAACAAAAGAGCCACTTGAGGCGGAGCTCGTGGTTTATTTGTGACATTTTAGAGGTGTCAGTCGTCAGAACCAGATTTTCTGAAATGGATGCAACATAAGTTTAAGGTACATATGTGATGAATAGCCCATTTTCTAACAGCTAAGCCGTAAACACTGAGGTGACATATGTATCTCTCGTACGTCTTGTGCTCAGGCTACATTCCAATCCGCCACTGGTTTATGTCGACCAACTTTAGACTGTCTTTATATGGAAATATGCGCTCACCTGCGTCCCTCGACTAAATCCCCGGCCAGTAATTTTACTGGTCGTGAACTTTGTGACTATATTGCCGTGACAACGTCTTCTTTTTCCTCCAGTAAAAGGGGACTCGGGCCCCTGAAGCGTCGCCATTATTTCTTCTTCCTGAACTGAACCGTTCGGCAGGAACTGAGGGCTGTGCCCAATAAGGGCTAAACGCGCCATCTAGTGGTTTACCTTTGTATTGCAAGGCACAGTTGTGAACTAATAGCCCAAGTGATGTGGAAATTTGCATTTTCTGATGGCTTGGCTGGCACTAGTCTCAGAAACATTGCCTACTGATCAGAAGGTTAGTGTTTTGATCTAATCTTGTGTCCTTGTGCAACACTTCAGTTGCATTGCCTCCAGTGGTCTGCATAAACTGGTGTATGAAAGTAGGCCATGGCATGTGTTTACATGCATGTGTGTCCAAAATTCAAAGATAAAATAGGACAGGTTATACATCAGTGGTGTTATTGATAAAAGGTAGAAAGCAGACCTTAAAACCATGGTAACAATGAAAGTGGTCGCTGTATATCAAACGTAGAGAGGACACCAAGCTTGTGTGGTGTTTTACACGTTATAAATATAGCTTAATGAAGGGCCGATTTTTCCTTTTTGTTCAAACAACATATTTATTCTTGGTATGAGCAGAATATGAAAATGGACCAGCATTTTACAAAAATGCAACATGAGATTATGCAACAATAAAGTTTAATAAAGTAATGCAAGAATAAGAACTTTGACAAAGATCTCAATGTATTTAATACATTGAGATCTTTAATAGCTCTGAGTCATTATATAATGTACAGATATTTGTTGCTGCTGTGGCTGACACGAAGACACAAGCTTGAACAATGTAGTGTTGCAGGGCTTTTTTGCATTCTCACAGTCTCTGTTTTTGTGTCCAGGGACAGACATCACTGTGAGTTCAAAGGGCAGACAGAAAGAGCCGGACTGTAGTCTCCTTTTCGTTTTCCCGCACTGATGTCAAGAGTCAAGGCTGAGGTCACTGCCTTCTGTTATCAGCAAGTATGAATTGATGGCATCGCGGAGACCTTCACTGACCAGAGAATTACCAGGCTCTATTCTTCTAAAGATTACAGACCTGTAACACAAAAGAGGAAAATAATATGCTAAAATTGCTTGCATTGAACCAGTCTCATCTGGTTTGGTTTAAAATGTTCAATAGCTCTGTGTACTGTATACTGATAGTGACAAAAAGCACCGCTTCACCCTCACCTGCTTATGTCTTTCCAGTTTAATGTAGGCCTCCTGATGACAACAGGTGTAGGTCTGACATTGTCATAACCGCCAATGAAGCATGGCTTTGTCAGTCGGCAGCACATTCCATCGGCACAATCTGTAAAAAGCAACCACACCATTTAAGTATCGCAAAGACTAAGGATCAATGTTTCTAAACTAGTATAGTGTCGGACACCATCACACTAGGAAGTCAAGCGGAATGGAATGGACTTTGTAGGTTAATGTAGAAAATGTAAAATACTGTGGTAATACTATAGTAAAATACAAAATTTTCCCACAAATGATTGTTTAATAAGCAATAAATAAGTCACATAAAGCTGTAATTAATAACTATACCCCGCAAGAATTGTTTAATCGACTCTTTTTCAGGAATTAAATATTGAAAAAAAAAATAAACTGATCAGTTTTGATTGTAAGATTTTAGATAAAATGTCTGAATCAACTGAACTCTGCAAACGAACACAGCAATTTACCATTAAATGTACAAAAGTGTACAAGTGTGAATTAATTTCAACTTAATTTAAGGTAAAGTTGAAATTAATACATTTTTTAGGTTGCGACTTGTCAGTGGTTTAGACCAGTGGTTCTAAATGGGTGAGAAACATTTATTCAGTATTTTATGAAATTATTATTATTGAATTATTGATATTCAGAAGCCCCTCATGATGAGAGAGGAGGGTCGTCGTGGGGCCGTCCTCCTGTGGACCCAGCAAATGCAGGAGGAGCCATAAGGGACTGGTGCAATGTGATCCCCCGCGACCCGGCAACGGATAAGTGGAGGAAGAGGGATGGATTATTATTGAAAAAGAATGAAGCACAATCTGAGTTTTGCTGTGCTTTTGATCATGATTTCAGCAATACAAGTTTATTGAGAGAAGACACTGCTGACGAAACCTTTTTTTTTTTTTTTTCAATTTTCAGGTTATGGGCCAGTACTCTAAATATAGATACTTTAACCTGGAAACAAATAAAATGACCAAATCTTTACAACAAGGAGAGTAATTATTCACTGATTCAACATTTCTCCTTAGAACTATATGAGAAATTGTAACTGCAATGGCCATTTTCTCAAAATGCATTTTTATCACATGTGGCGACAAAATCTCCACTTTAGTAGCATCTACTGACCCCAAACTTTACAGTGTTGGACCTAACGACATTTTGAAGGTTTGTTAAGAGGGATATATCAATATTTAATTCCTAGCCTTGTTTATTGGGTTTTGAACCCCCACACACAACGCGAAACTTGAATTTTTACAGATTTATTCACTAATAACTAGTTAATACAAAAACTAAAGAAGATATTCAAAATCCCCTCTGAACAAATCTTTGTATAGGCATTTTTTTTTTTTTTTACACATAAAATGCCTTATTTTTATATGAAAGTATAAAATGACAATACATATAATACATTTTTGTCTCATATTTATGTCAGTAATTTAGCACAAAAGTTTCAAGATGCTATCACTCAATTTAAAATGTTTCCCTATGCCTGCAGTGTCTCGCCTAAAAACATAAATCAACAATAATCAACAATAATCAAACGGAAAATTCAGTATTATACATTATTTTCTACTTTAAATTTTGATTTAAGCTAAACAATATTTTATAGCTTGTAATAAATATTTTTATTCTGGTCATGGCTCGTGGTCATAGGGCGAAGGTGGGTCCCGACTTCACACCAGTTGAGAACCACTGATGTACCCCTAGTTTAAACACCGTGTTAAGTTATGTGGGTGTCATTATCTTATAATTACCCCTTAAGATCTTCTCAGATATTTGATGCTCACCTGTGTAGTGGTCGACGAGGCGCTGCAGTGAGGGGAAGGTGAGCCCTGGAGAGATGTACACCCAGCCGTTTGGTAGGACACATATCCGATAATGCTTCACGTTGTCCACGTTTGAGTGACGGCCCCTCATCAGGACAGAGAGGGAGTAGCCGCCTACAGACAGAGCCAAACCAACAAGGTACTGTATGTTACTTGGTGGTCAAATATTAGGCTACTGTTCTGAAAGGTGTGGTTCAGTGGTGTCATGTAACTGGTGGTAGTTGGGCTCCTTCTGGTGGTATTCAGGGTCATCTGCAATTACAGACTTCATTTAATTAAATCAAATTGTAATGTTTTTTTTTTAGCCCTGTTTTAGTCCTGATGCACATGAAATACTTACTTTCAAAAACCTAAATATGGCAATTGTAATCTATTTCTTGAGAAGCTCCTCTGCTGTCATGAAGGATAGTAGTTCTACCAGGTCAAATCAAAAGAGCTTGTTTTTGTTTTTTTTCTAGCAAAGCTCAAACTGGCTCCTTTGTGGTTTTATCATTTCCGGTGTGAGTGTTTTTGTCGGTTGAGCACAATGTGGGATTTGTTGACATGTCATTTGATATCAGACCAGCACTAAATCCTAATAGCTCGGATCGTGTATGATTAGTTCTGCTTTGAAAACCCGTTCACTCAATATTTTGAATTTTGAAAAATTGTAAACACTGTAAATAAATAATAAAGTGTAAATATTTGTAAAAACTGTAAATGCGAAAAGAGTTGGACGCAAATAATGTGCAATTACCTGGAGCAACTTAATTGGATTTGTAAATCCTGTAAAAAACTAAAAAGAAATTATGTAAAGAGTTTTTAAAGGTACCGTATTTTCCGGACTATAGACCTTTCTCAGTCATGTGACTTGGAATGGAACGCCGGCATGTTGGTTGGCATTCAGCTGATTTTCTCCACCCACTGCATGTTATTAGCTGTTCTTTACAATGGCGTTACTGGTCTTGACGCTCTCCAAGACGGTTCAGCACTTGAGTGGTCAGGTCAGACAACGATATCTGAACAAATGCTCGTTTGTCGGAGCTCAGGACCCGTCATGTGACTTTTGCTGCCCACCAAAGCCTCTGATTGGTCAGAGCATAGAGATATAAAATGTTTTGATTTGAATTGCTTGCAGCAACCCATTGTTGCAACATAAGTTCCGCTGCCGATGATGTCAGCTGAGAAAGGTCTATAAGTCGCTCCGGAGTATAAGTGAGCCAAAAAAACATATGTAAGACATGGACTAAGTCACATTTTTTGGGGGAAATTTATTCTACAAAATCCGAGACCAAGAACAGACATTTCATCTCGAAAGGCAAGTTGTAAAAATAACAATAGAATAGAGAACAACAGGAACAACAGGTGTACGGTATGCTAATGTAACATTTTGTTGGTTATTCGTGATTTCCGCCTATGGTTTCAAGATGCACAATGTGTAAACTTTTGATCAGGAACAATTTTCTATTTGAAAAGCGTAAACAAACAGGTTTTTTGACAATAAATGGCTTCTTGCAACCACTAACCATCAGTGAAATAAAGGTTTTTGTGTTATCATTCATATTCAATTGTGGCCAAAAATATAAACTTTTGGCCACAACTGTACGTATATATATATATATATATATATATTTTATGTCACTTTTTAATTAAATAAATAAACAAAATGAAATGAACATATTAAAATATGAAATCAATGTACCTGTATTTGTCTCCGATTGCCGAATTAGGAATGACCCGTTTATGTTGGCTGAGAGCGTGAGTAGCTCCACGGCTTTAAACCTGCTGATTCCTGTGTAGAGCCATCTATAGGGGGTAAAAAGCACACAGTTTTTGATATTAGCAGGCAGGTCTAACAGATTTTACGAGTCATCCCAACATGGAAGACTCATGTGCTGTTCTCCTGTGAGGGAAACTGACAGTAACATTTGCCGCTGGAGGAGTATGTTGTTGTTCCATGCTGCCTATGTGGGCCCTCCCTGTCTCTGGAGCCAATAGGAACATGACTCACCTGTGCGTCACCTTGGCAGTGCAGTTAGCGGGAATGTAGCTCTCGCGCCCCGTGGTGAAAGATTTTACCATCATGAAGTCGCCATCGCTGTGGAGAAGAAAAACAATGACGTGATAATGGGTTTGGGTCAATTTGATGCACTTAAGGC
>OMNZ01059338.1:6965-26203 GCA_900303255.1 Lesueurigobius sanzi | reverse complement strand
GTAAGTCAGACCTGTTCCCGGTGCATGTTGGCCTCCGCCAGGGCTGTCCTTTGTCACCGGTCCTGTTCATTAATTTTAACGCATTAATTAAAACGGATGGAGCGTGAGATTGACAGACGATCGGTGCAGCGTCTGCAGTGATGCAGTCGTTGTAGTCGAAAGACGAAACTCTCGATTTACCGGTCGATCTACGTTCCTACTCTCACCTATGGTCATGATATTTGGGTCATGACCGAAAGGACAAGATCGCGGATACAAGCGGCCGAAATGAGTTTCCTCCACAGGGTGGCTGGGCGCACCCTTAGAGATAGGGTGAGGAGCTCAGTCACCCGGGAGGAGCTCGGAACAGAGCCGCTACTCCTCCACGTCGAAAGGAGCCAGCTGAGGTGGCTCGGGCATCTGTTTCAGATGCCACCTGGTCGCCTCCCTCAAGAGGTGTTCCAGGCACGTCCCACTGGGAGGAGGCCCCGGGGAAGACCCAGGACACGCTGGAAAGACCAGGTCTTTCAGCTGGCCTGGGAACGCTTTGGGATCCCCCAGGAAGAGCTGGATGAGGTGTGCGCGGATCGGGAAGTCTGGGCATCTCTGCTCAGACTGTTGCCTCCGCGACTCGACCCTGGATAAAGCGGAAGAAAATGGATGGATGGATGGAAGTACAAAAGAAAGCAAGAGATAAAGTGAAGTGAAGGAATACAGTACTCAATTGTAAATTAATCAAAGTGACTTTACAGTTTCATGTATTATGTTTTCTTTCCATACCCAGTGGTATGCAACTACTCGCCTCAGCTGCTATGGGGTTGACTGGTGGAAACATTTCTGCCATCTGCACCAGATATCATACAGTAAGTGTAAGCCAAAGTCACAGTGACAGGTACAGTATATACTGGTTGGAACACAGAACACTGTGCCATCGAGTTGTGTTCTGTCAAAGACTGTTGTAGGTAGTAGAAGGTTAGAAGTCAGGTAGAAGTTTTGTTTAAGGGGCATTTCATGATGCCAGGCAGTTTTCACATTTTTTTCTGAACAGTGCTCAAAGTGTGTTAATTATATCACTATTGATTTGCTGATGGCAAAAACGGCAATTTGTGTTTCCTGTGTTTCTGTTTGTCATTCAAATTGCAGCCTGTAGATGCAATCCAGGCAATGCAAAAATGCTGACCATCAGAGTATTTTTCACAATTAGACATATACTGTATTTTACAGAATGTAATATAGAGGAGAGGTGACATTCTTCTACTCAAAATATGCTTGCCCAGATGACACTTAAAAAAAAAAAAAGGATGCTAAAAAATGTTCTGCAAAATTTTTCAGGAATAAGTAAGAATTTCCGAAGCCACCTGAATGCAATTATGGAGTCAATCTGATCCTACTCCTATCATGGTAGTTTGACAAGATGGATGCTGGTGCCATGTATAATTAAGAGCCCATAAAACTGCATGCCTCCTGTCTGGAGGTGCGTTCAGGAGGGACCAGAATGTGGTTAATTTGAAATTCATTTGGCCGGCGAGCATCAGTCGGCGCAAAGCAACATCACCCTCACAAACGTGGCACTGCTGAATCTGCACAGCACAGCGAGGCATGTAGGCCAGAGCTCCTCTCTGGAGAGCCAGAATCAGGACCGAATTAAAGCACCAGAAATTCCAGACGACAGTTGCTGAGAGAGAGAAGATGCAGTGGCAGAATGACTCAGCTATTTCAGGCATGGAACAGTTGTGTTTATTTTGAGGGGAGGACACAGCAGTTTGAACCTGTGCTTAACCTGGAAACATGGAAATAGTGTGATCTACCGTACACAAGAATCAGTTTCATTATTTCACTGAATCAACTTTTTAGGTATTTGAGGAAACTTAAATATAACAATCAATTAATAATCTTGTCCGAGCTCTTGACTGTGACTCAGGCAGACCCTTGAGGTCGTCAAATCATCTCTTGCTGGAAGTGCCTAGGACTAGGTCCAAACACTGATCAGTCCTTCTCAGTCGCTGGACCCAGACTCTGGAACAAGCTGCCCCCTGATATTCGCACCATCACCCACTTTGGCCTTTTTATTGATTGATGTTTGTGACATGAACATTGAGTTGTTTGCCATCACAATTTAAGCGCATCGCTGAACCATGTACAGAAACTTTGAGCTTTAACTCTGGTGCATTTTAGCTATCTGGACAAGTGATGAACTCTCAGACTATAAAACAACAACAATGCCACCCAGAATATCTGGAGAAAAGCAAAGCCCGAAGACACACAGGTCCGTTAATTGAAAATAATAAAGGTTGGTTCAATTTAATTACATTGGGTTTATTATAATAATGGCACAATAAATGTTAGATTAATCAATACATGTTTTTAAGTCAATTCCATTTGCTAGACGTCAGGATAAACCGGTCTGTCTGTCTGTCAAATTGTACATGCATGCATTCTTATTAACAGAAGTCCATTGACTCGCTGAACACCTTTGCCTGTCAGTCCATGCTCAGGGCATTATATCCCCACCGCACCAGAGCGACACTGAGAGCAAAGCTGACTCACAACTATAACATGCAGGAAAATGAACAGAATATGGCAACTGGCAAAGCAGCAGTGGCACCCACGCCAGTGCCACTGGCTCCACTGACGAAGAGGGGCCTGGATGCAGCGTGGCACCATCCAGCAGCTGCTTCCGTAACAAGGCAATGAACAAACCATGTTCGCCTCAATTATAAAGTTTACCGTGTGTTCTGTGCCTACTGCCAACCACGATCACAGTCCTACAGTGGCGCAAGTAGTAGAGCGGGTCGTCTTGTAATCGGAGGGTTAGCGGTTCGATCCCCGCAGGTGTACACTGTCGTTGTGTCCTTGGGCAAGACACTTCACCCACCTTGCCTCCAGTGTCTGCGTACATTGGTCTATGAATGAGAGTGTGAATGGGTGAGTGGTTCCTTGAAGTAAAGCGCTTTGAGTGCCTAAAGCAGGTAGAAAGCGCTATATACAGTAAATGTGACAATTTACCATTTACACGGAAGATACTGAGCACATCCTGAGCACACTTTGGCGTATCAATGGCACATATGTAGGCCATTGATACGCCATGCTTGCTGCAAGTTGACCGAGCAGAGCTGTTCATGGCCATTCGCTCATCACGTTCGGAGGCGTATATGAGCTACAGGTGGTGCTCAGCATTAGTAGTAGTTCTATATAGGTAACTTCAATCAAGAAGACTGTGATGACAAGTTTATAGTGTAATGCACGTTCACCAATCCAATAAACACATTAACCACTGTGCATATTGCTTTTTGTTCTCATTGTAAAAGTGTAAAGTTGGAGTACAGGCAGTTAAACTATACGGCTGAGGTTTAGTTTTCTACAATCTGGGGCGCACAGCCACTTCAGAAGTTCACATCAACTTGTCTGACAGAACTCATCACTAATGTCAGGGCACTTCGTTCAAGTGGGCATCACCATGGAGACCTGGGTCATAGTTCACGTTATATAATTTTAGTTCAGCTGGAGGGCTAATACAACCCTATATGGGAAAGACATTTTCAAGAATAAAATGCCCAGACATTTCCCCTGATCATTATTTGGTAGTGATTGAATTCACAAACCTGCGATGCATATAATTTACTTTTGGACACCTTTCTGAGAAAATAATTCAACCATAGTTCACACAAGAGCAAAAACTGTCTGCTGTGTTATGTCGTGAAAAACGCTGTGCAAAAATAGATTCTGCAAACAACAGCTGTAGACTATACAGTGGATATCAATTCACAGTTATTTTCCAGAGACTGGTTCATAACCCGCGTGCCTTTCTGCTCATGGATCACTTCAACCTAACGTGGAACAGCCCCTGCCTCCACCTCTCTCCACTGCACACTCCTCTCTGCCTCTGGCCCACATGGACCTTAGGCCTGGGTTGTTTGTCAGAAGTGTGTTGGCTTTTTCAGATCAGTGACAGTCTGATCATATGCAGTGCTATTTCAACCTTAAAACACAAGCGTGAAACAGGACTCATTCGTCCTTGTGCGCTCGTTGTCCATCCGCCCTGGCGTTCACACATCCCCTGCTCCTCTCACTTGTGCCCGCTCAGCTTTGACCCTCCTTTAGTGTTGAACCCTGAAGTATATAATCATTAAACAGCCGTTTGCCATTAACGTTTTGCTTTAGGTCTACCACTCTCCCGGAGAATGGATATGAGTCGAATGAAGCAGGTATATAGCGTCCATCCACTGACCCATGTGCTGTGATAGCATCGCACCTGTTAATGACCATTGCACTGCAAAATATTTTGACTGATCTTCATAAACCACCAATTTAAAGCACACAAGCTATCGTACAGCACTGTGGGCTCTTTGAAGGGTTAAATGAGTCCATGATTTCCCCTAAATTGCGCTGAAGTCCCTGCACTTGGCTTCCGTGCACAGGCTGCTCTGGCACTGACTGCAGTGCACACTGTGGACTTGGGCGTGCACTGTGAACAAGGTAGAAAGAATATACACTTCTGCTGGCCAGATGAATGCAGACGTACCTACACAGGGGACTAAGGCAGTTTGTGTGTGCCTAAGTTTTTGCCAGATCCAAGAATTGCATTTCCCGGATTTGTAGCAGCTGAAATTGTCACCAATTTACAGTGAAAACAGTGACATGCAATAACTAGAGCAGGGCAGAAGGCTAACATAATGACCTATATTTCATTGCCTGAGTCAGTGGCGTTTAGGTCTGACCATTTCGTCCCTTCTGGACCATGCCCTACAGTTTTAGAACCTTAAACATGCATCACTTTCAGTCTGGTGCTGTTTACAAGGACACCACACCTCGTCATTTCAAAATCTGTAGCTGCAGGGCTAATGAACAGCCTCACATATAAATGTCAACTCTCTGGCCCCTGACCCACAGTTTGTGGACCACTGATTTAAAACAAAGTGAAACCTACACTTGACTGGCCATTTTAATCATACCGCTGAGATTTAGCCTGATGACAATTTGTTTCTATGTATGCACACACATAGAAGAGCAGTTAAAATCTGCTTTGGTCACTTCCCCTGTTCGACACAAAGATGAGATAGTTAAAATCAGTGTGTGGTTGGTGTAGCCCTGTGTCTGCATTTATTTTAGCGCGCAGCAGAAAAAAAAACATGAGGTGAGCAGCACACAGGAGACAGCTGAGTACAGCCAAGAGTGTAGATGCACACTTCTCAGGGATAACGGGTGCAAGCTGCTTGTGCTGATCTGAAGTAGATGCACAGCAGAGGTCAGCCGACTGCTCCACTTTGGTATTGTGTGCGGCCAAGTTTAGGCAGAGAACTGATTTGGCTGAGGTCTGGGGCCCTACACAAATTGTAGGGCTCAAATCTTGCTCATGGCTGTCAGACTGAACATAATGAACTTTAAACCATCATCTCTGTACTTAAGGCTCAATGCTGTTTAAACAAATACAATTGGTTCATTTTGAATGTTCCGGATAGTATAGATTATGAATCTGTAACAAAAATCAAGACAGCAAATGACAACCAAGGCAAATATGGAGGCTGTTTTGGGATTGTGTGATTAGCCAAATTCTAATTGAAGGTAATGTTACAAATGAAGATGAGGTTGTTATCTTAAGCCTCAGTCACAACCGGACGTACGACTTTTTGTCTGTGCGATTTTTGCCGTTTTCCAAATCGCTGCGTTTTTATTTTTGTTTGTGGAAAACGTAAGATCACCGCGCACCCAACGTACAACCTGTGAGTTGAATGTGCGTAGGTCGCTACATTCTTACAGCCATCGCACATAGTTGTAATAACGTGCAATAAACCTACAGCCGTAGGTTGCAAGAACTGCACACGATCTGTTTCTGTGATTTCAGACACAGAAAAACTAAGTGGCTTATCAGGTGCTTTTGCAGAGGCTGGAGGTGGGTCTCTGTCTTGTGTGCTGCTGCTGTCATCTTCTGGCATAAATTGGTATAGCACCAGAAACTAAATGGCACAGGTAAATATGTAAAGTAATGTTCCCTAATGCAAATTTGCACCGGAGGATGGTGGAGGTGGCACTTGGGACTGTTCCCAGGCCTCGCAGAAGCAGCTCCCTACTCAATTCAAATTGACATAGGCAGCTCTCAAGCTTTATACTGTATATCAGAGTTTTCGTGGGATTGATGCACTCTCGCCGTAAGGGCAACTCAAGATCAGCTTACGCAACATGTATGGAGGGCGCAGAGATATCTGAACAGTGAGTTGGCGTACCATAGTCCGCAAGTGTGACATTTCCAAAAAAGTGTTGTACAAAACGTACAAATAACATGCGCTGTCTGTACAGACGGCGCACGAGGTTGACGTGCGTGAGTTTGTCTTGCAACCTGAATAAAACATAACCCCCGTAGAGTTTGTTTGACATGACAAAGAACCTCTGCGGACAGTCTACGGCTTGAAATTCAGTATGTCACACATGCGCTCCTATTGCGCTCTCCTTGCATTTTTTTGCCCGTAGACAGGCCATAGGAGCCCGTACGACCGGTTGTGACCTATGCTTTAAGTGTGGGAGTCAGCCCAGTGCACCCTCCTTCCGTAGGCTCCTTTTGAGGGTTATTAGGCCCAAGAGCCCGGGAACCTCACTGTCACCGAAGCCCTGAATACAGCCCTCTGTCTTACTTTACCGTCCTCGAATTTTCTTTTGTTTATTTTTGTTTGATGAAAAATGTCAGTATGTCTGAAGTACTGTACTTCAGACGCGTCAGAACATAATTGAACTTTTACACTAATTACTACAATTGCACGCATTTTATAGCAAATGTCATAGAAATTCTCATTATTATGGTCAAACAAGGACATTAGTTAACATTACTTAATACAAGTTAAATTGAAATAAAATCACCTATAGACTGCATTCACATTTAAGAACCTAATGATGTCATAATCTCAGACGGACGGCAGGGACACAACTCTATGGGACAATCACTGTTTTTGAAACAGTTCTCCAAACAGAAAATCTGCAAATGTTAGCAGATCATTATTTGTGAGGAATTAGGCCCCCAAACCTGCATGTTTATCTTTGGCCTGAAAGTCCTTTCAACAGGCCAACATGAAACACATTCATGTGCAAATCATCACCACTTTTGGAGATCATTATTATTACAGTATTAGAAAATGATTGGCCCTTTGTTAATATATGCTCACTGAGAAGACACAGAACTTTGGTCTAGTTTTGTTTGTTGTGGAGAGGCCAAGTAATGATATTAGATATAAACCAAAACATCCATTCGATGATAACGATTACTAGTTATCATCAAAAATATAATTAGCAGCCTATCACCTCAATATTTTACTGTAGGCTCTTTCAATTGATGCGACGTCATGCGAATGCAAGCATAGCTTACATTCTGTGGTTCTCAGTCGTACAGGAGTTGTACTTACCCTGTCCATGCCCAGGGTATGTCAGGAAGGTAGCGAGCAGTAGGTGGGAATAGGCTAAGATGTTTTTCTCAAACGTTTAGAACTAAGAGAGGAGCGGTGGGACTTACAGGTTCCTCCTCCTACTGGTTCTTCATAAAAGACTCACGAAAAAGATTCTTTGGATAAAGAACGAAACGCCCTCCACTTCAAATACAGAGTGCAGATGAAGACTGAAGAATCTTTGCCTACTATAACGTACATGACGTCTTGAGTTGAATGGGCAATCACAACATGGCTGCCGTGGCTGGACATTAGCCCTAATGCATTGTCATGGAACGTCCCATCTACAGTTTTATTATCTGTGGTCATTAATCTGATGTTCTTGTGATTTTGCAAGAGTGAAACTTTTAGCCTAGTTACAGGGCAACATCAGTCTTCTCACACAGGCCTTTTGTCAGGGATAAACCGCAGGAACAAACTTAAGGTGATCGTGATACTGACGTCTGAGAATGACAATGTGCTGCCCTCAGTCTGCTCACAGCTCTGCACACACGCGTGCCCCGCCTCTATAAGCACTCTCTTACATTTACACTCTCAATGCATAATTCACATCACTCCGGGGCCAATGAAAAGGTCAGAGAGGCACCTGCCAAACAAAATGCCTGTTTGCTGTCTCCTCAGAATGTGACAATGGTCGGAACGCCGGCAGCACAGATTAGTCAGAGAATCCTAATCTCCTCTGCATTTACGATCCACGGCATAGGTGACTGCTGCGGGGCGGGGGAACGTATAGGGACACTCTCTTATCTTCTCTGTGCCCCGTGCGCTTCAACATCTGTACTTCAGAGGCGCTCAGGGAATCCGACATGGCTCCAGTCAATCATCCCCTGCCTGACACGCAGCCCCCAGGTCAGCGCAGGGATGCTCGTTCCAAGCCGCCTCCGCTACTGCCGTCTACTCGCTGTTTGTTTACCCAGTTGCTAATCTATTTGCTCTTTCATTTTACACATTCTAAATCTTCTTTGCCTGAAAACAGATCAACAGAATTCTGGCTTTCGGGGATAAATCCCTTTCCTCCAATCTCTCTCACTGTTACTCATTTTTCCCTCTGCATCTGTTGACGTCTTTTGCACAGTCCAACTCATTTCCTCTCTATATTTAGGCTTAGCATTTGATTTTCCTTTTCCCCGGGACTGTCTTGGACTTTTGTCAGAGAGATTTAGATTTCAGATATGCCGCTCCCTGACTTTGCGGTCGGGGACAATGCAGGGAAGTTGGGGAGTTTGGCAGAGGAATCATCATATTGTTAGCTTGTGTTTCCACGGCGGGAAAAAGGGGACTCGCAGTCAGATTTTTCTTCATTGATCAAGCTTCAATAGTGTAATGTATTCTGCCTAAAGTGCGCATTATTTTGAGGGAGCTAGGTGGAATGGTACTATGCAGACTACTACAGCGTTATTGAGGCTCTTCAAAGCCACATTGCAAATGGAAGGATGGCTCTCTTGTCACTTTTATACCACACTATGCATTCATGGATGAGTGCAAGGGGGGTGCCGCTGACAATATGCAACACTTGCACCAGATACCTGTAATATTCATGGAGGGAAACAGTACATGGAAATAAAATTATACGCTCTTGCAACATATTTTATTTAATCTTTATTTAACCAGGAAGGTCTCACTAAGATTCAGAAACTCTAGGTGTGTTTTGGCACCAGCAACAAGCTAAAGTACATATACCCAAACTCAGGACCTTCTTGATGGCCGGTGTAAGAGCTAGTCAGGTTAACTTGAAATATTTCTGGATAGAGTTCTTGCCAAAGTAATATTTTTGCTAACTGAGCGAGGCAAAAATAAGCAGTATCAATTTGAGACTTTTAATATGTTGCAAGTTTTATTTCATTTAATGTTTAAGGCATTGTACGTAAAACCTGCCTATATTTTCCATGATCAAAGATAAATAATAGATAGAGCCCCCAGGTTTATGGATTTATTTAGTTGACATGCTAGTTACAAAGATTTGTTCAGAGTGGGTTTTGTATTTAAAAATGAATGAATGAATCAGGCCGGAATTACATATTGAAAAATCCCTCCAGGCAAACCTTCAAAACATTTGTGTAAGACTGCACAATTTGGGGAACTAAATAGAGATTTGGTTGCAAGAGTGGAGTTGGTATTCTCAAGGAAACTATCATATTCTAATCTGATTACGTAGCATTTCTAGGAAGTTGAGAGCTTTATAACAGTAGCTAAGAATAATAACTTGGGCGAAAGAAGGTGACTGATTATCTCAAAGATTGTATTATTCATGTGTATTCGGCTTCCTGCAATATTTCAACACGCTCTGCACACGGACCATTCATCATTAACCACAGCACCCTGGCCAAACTTCTTCCACACCGCTGATTTCAAATGTTTCTGGATATGCTGCTGCTTCTGCCTCCCTCTCAGACTGAAGGTTACCAATAAGATGCATGCTGTGCTCCTTTTTGGACACACATCCATTCGGACACAGCTGTAATATACTGTATCTAGATAATATGTACAGTTGTGCTCAAAAGTTTACATAGTTAAGTTAAGGTTTTATCGAAAGGAAGTAGACTGGATTGAAAGTAGATGGTTTGAGAGAGGTGTCAAAGAGGCCATATTTGTTAAAAAAGAAAATCCAGCTATGCATCGCAATGGAGGTCTCTGTTACAGACTGGACCCAATCTATGGCAACTTAGTGAGGCAGAAACCTATTGACAATAACAACCTGAGAGTGAAACCATCTCCACTGTCATGCTAATGACCCTGACTACTGGGAGCAGCAGGGCCACAGGGGAGTGTCAACAGACTTAGAAGTTAGCCCAGGGTGAGACAATAGAGAGGTAACGAAGTCATATTAAGTATTTAGCACCAAGAGAGGAGGGACTTAGAGGTTACTCCTCCTTCTGGTTTACTCTTACGAGACCCACAGCGTGCTCAAGTCTTTATAAAGCTGATGACGATCTTTGGACTAAGATCGAAAGGTCCTACACTTCAACTACAGAGTACAGATGAAGACTGAAGAATTTTTGCCTACGATGGACAACTCCTGTACGACTGAGAACCTACACAAACGTAAGCATACAGAATATCAGTGTATGTAAAATGATGCATTCCATAGAATATGAATGATGACACAGAAACCTTTATTTCACTCATGGTTAGTGGTTGTGTTTGTTTATGCTTTTCAACTAGAAACGAGCCAAATGTCCCTGATCAAAAGCTACATCAAAAGTGCATCTTGAAACAAACATACATTTTTTTTCAGAGAGTTCAATTCTGTGATTTTGTCAGAGAGTCCTGTATTTCAGCTGAAGTGAGTTTTTCTTTGCTCCTGAACAATTTTCCTGGCAGTTGTTGAAGGTCAACATTAGATCAGGGACATTTGAGTAGTTTCTGTTTCATTATGATTTCAAAAGACTAAACTCATTTATGTTGCAATGAATGGCTTCGCACATCCACTAACCATGATTCATAGTCTATGAAAAAATGGTCAAAAGATGAAAAGGGTATGAAAACTTTTGAGCACAACTGTAAATGTCAAAAGTATTTCAAATCCAATGTTTCTTATCCTCTTAAATCGGTCTGTGGCTGCTCTAACAAGGTACTTGCATCGCTCTTTCGCAAATCCATGTATTGAGGCAAATCTGTTAATCTTGCCATGTCTCGTGTTTTGGTTCACAAGGGTCTGGACAGGGTCTGGGCAGCACCAATGCCGTGTCTCCTCTTCTTAGCACTTGTTTAGATGGTTGGACTGAGATGGACACAGCCAGAACACGTCCTGAGAGACCTTCAAGGGCCGTGGTGATGAATGTGGAACCATTTGCAGCCCCAGCACAAATTCAGAATTCATCAGATGCATCATCACTAATGTGCACATTCAGCAGAACATTTCATATTGCAAAAGCATTGCATTTGGCCGGACATATTTCTTTTCAAATATTCCCTTCTGTAGAAAATAAGCTTCAGTCTACTGCGCCGCGAGTTATTTCGAGCATATGCCCTTTCTGATTTATTCACTCAACATAACATTTGGACCTCACACAAAGCTTTTAGCCTGTTCTCTAAACTACAGCCCAGCAGTAAACGACATGGGTTTAACATGAGACAAGCCTTTAATGCTACTTTTACTTTGCCCTTTCCTAAAACAAATGCACTTAAAGATACCTTTATGTACCATTAGTCCTGAAGTGATGTTAATAAGCAATCATGCTTCTTTCAAAACAAATGTAACAGAATCTATAATCAATAATGAAGTTACGCTACTTAAGGTAATGGCAATTGTAAAGGACTTGCTTTGTTTGTTTTTCCTGTGCTTTGCTTTGTTGGTGAAGTGAATGTAAGCCTACTGTCTGCAATTAACTGTTGATATGTTAAAAAAAAAAACAGTTTTAATAAGAATAGACACCATGGAAGAATAGTGTCTGCTTCGATAGAGACACCTGGGGATCTTTAAATAAAGAAAATCAATGAAAAAACTAAAATAATATTAACTGCCCGGTTTCTATTAGTGGTCACTTTAAAGCCCTGGACCGATTTTTACCTAAGAATCACACAACATGAACCAGGTACAACAATGTATTGTTAATGATTATATTTGCACCATTCTAACAATAACAAATTCAGAGTTTTGATTGTGATTCATTACTTTGGCTTTTAAGTATATTTCATGTTGCCATGTAAATGTAGCGCAACAGTCCACAGGCTGTAGCACATATGCTGCGTACTTTGCATTGTCCATATAGATATTATCTGAACCTGAACATCCATAAGTTTGGGTCTGCATTTACTTCCTGGAGTGTGGGTGCAACAATACTATGCTTAATACAATATCAAAAAGCACACAATGGGGGAAGAAATAAAATAGCATCCTCACTAAACATAAACAGCTTTCCTTTCATTGCAGACAGTTCAAAGTCCTGGCTGTTTTGATAGCGTTAAGAATGGCTCTGAACTGTCCCTGTTATTTTTGGAGAAAAAGCTTTTGCAGCATTTTTCAAACTTGGAGATTCTGCTGCACCATCAGCAACTTATTTGCATTTCACTCTCCTAATTTCTACTATCAGACAGTGTGCGCTCCACAAAATGGGTCATTGTCGAAAAACATCACAAAATACAGCAACGGGCAAAGGAAAAACCAAAGGCTGCCAGAGGTTGGTGTTACTCAGCAACAACTCATTATAGGGCGAGAAAAGCTTAATCTTGACATACAGTATAGCGTTAAAGGTTTCTTTTACAATATTGAGAAATAATTTTCTCTACTAGTGAAATCACATTCAATATTTTCAGTTTCAATTCTTCTGACTATCAAGAGAACATAGGATAGAATAGTTTTAAAGTAACATTTGGCAACACTACCCACTTCTAAGTTCTGTGTGAGTGCAGGTTTGGAATTGTCAGTATACTGTGTGCAAAATCATCTTTCATGGAGTTTTAAACCATGCTATAACTTCCTTCGCCAAAAACATAGGCTTCCTGGAGTAGTATGTGCTTCATTTATTATAGTCTTCTCCGATTTTAATTGCCTGGATTCTGCTGCATAATACAACAGGAGTGTCCATTTTTAAAGCCCATAAACCATCAGACCTGGACCGTTCTGAGCTCAGACAGTGTTTATTACACATCCCTGCTGTTAGTTAAAAATGTCCGCTTGCATTTCGTTTTGACCACGATTCCTTCTGCTACCTGCAGAGGGCACTCCAAGTACGAAAACTTATGCTTAAAAGAGTAGTCCTTACTCATCAATGGTCTTTGCCACACATGTAGATGTATTTAAATGATAAAAGGTGAAATATCAATGCTGAGTGCAAGTTTATAGGGTCACATCTTGGATTGGCCAACTTTACATTGACAGATTTGGACGAGCAGAAACAAAACAAAACCCTGAACGCCTGAGTGCACAAGGGAGATAAAATAGCAGTTCAGACGCAGAGCGAGTTAGCTGAAATCGGTGCACAGATGAGGTCAGAGTATCTGGTGTGTGGGCAGCAGACAGCACTGTGCTCCCATGCGTTTGTGCAGGTGTATGCCAGGGGACAGGATTTCAGGTAAACACATTATCACAGAACCTTTACACATAAAGAAAACAAGATTATCGTGTATGGAATGTTGCAATAATGATGCAATTACTATTCGATGGCCAGTGTGGCCAGCTTTTCATATTGCCTGTAAACAGAGCATTACAGTAGGTTTCTCTGTGTGGCGCATGGTGCAACCCTGTGACACGGTGATGCAAACAGCCTAGTTATTCTGAGATAATTAAAGCGGGAGCAGATCTTTTTATAGCAGCGAAGTGTGAGAATGTCAGCTTTTTACCACCTCGGAGAGCGGAGGACAAAGAGGAGAGCTAGCTTACACCTGTCAGCTGACTCCAACAGATGGTCCAGTCCAAATACAGCACTGCGGGCACTCAGACAGCAGGAGAGCTGAGGAGAGCAGGGAGCGTGCATGAGGAGACAAGTGAGCGTGCACGAGCTGAGGAGACAAGTGAGCGTGCACGAGCTGAGGAGACAAGTGAGCGTGCACGAGCTGAGGAGACAAGTGAGCGTGCACAGACTGTGAGTGTGCATGAGCTGGGAGGTGTGCACGTGTGCCTGTGTGCACATGCATGGGCCCAGGCATGTGCACGTGTCCCCTTGTGTGTATGTTAGTGCTTGTGGAGGAGGCTAGTGATGAGCTCAGAGGTGGAGCTCAGCCAGGAGCCCAGCGGCAGACAGCTGGCCTCTACCTCCATCTAGGTCCTGGCCCCTGTGGCCTCTGTGGCTCTGTGCATATGTGCACATACTGTTTTGTGCATATGTGCTCATACTGTTAGCTCCAGAGCTCTTCATTTGGAAGAGCTGTGCTACTGCAAGATCAGGAAGTCCACGCTGTGAACTGAGACCAGAGCTGTGCTGGTGTGATGATCCTGTACATCTGTACTGATGAAGCCTGATTCTTGCTCCTGCATGGCCAGAGGAGCAGGTTATAACCATCCTAGGATTAAAGTCACCAGGCATGTCATTTGTATTAAAGTAAATTTGGATGTCTCTAAACCCAGAATAAAAACAGGCTCAACTCTGTAATTTGTATGGATTGTTGTCATTTTGTGTAGGTCGCTGAAGTTGAACGTGTCCTAATCCTATTCTGCTGGTTAAGGCTGGTGTGGCAGAGCAAAGGAGGTGATCAGGGACTAATCCTGCACTGACACCTCTGCGCTGCTACAGAGGAGAACCTCACCACATCAGAGCACTGTGTGCAATATAATAAAATATTATGTGAAGTTACATGCGTTTTAATTTTAGACCACATACATGCAAAACACATGCAACATATCATAGACATCTGCTGTATAGCTACCCAGTTAAGGTCTTTGTTTTGGCAGATGAGCTCCTCGACTTCAGCTCTAGATTCTGTACCAGTTGTGTACAAGCTTGTTAGTGACCTCACATGTTTGTTCATGGACATCACACCCTTGTCTTTTTCCCTCTGCTGTCAGCTGCTTTTAATTCCAGGCCACGAGATAACAATGTTATTTAAACAACAACAACAAGCTTATCCTGCTGATGTCTTGCTCCATACAGTGAAGGGTAAATCATTTTCTCAGACAGAGGATAGTAAAGCTGCCACTGCAGGTCACAGCAAGTTGTGGGGAAGAGGGGCTAAGAGGTCTGCGCTGAAAACAAGTTTAATTAATAAGAAACATGGGTTTGGTAAAGTTTTTAGTAAATGATCATGCAACTAGTCATCTGAAGGGCAGGGCATCTGGGGCAGCCCCAGCAGGGGGACTGAAGCCCTGGCAGGGTGTAGCAGTGGTACTTAACTGTACCTGTGCTGTATACAGTATTATGAATTCCTACACGGACAAATTGAATGAAGGGCCTTGCCCAAGTTTGCAATATATTCAATTAAAGAGATACAACTGCCAACTCCTGGGTGAGTGGAGTGGGCAAACATTTCTGCTAAATAGTTATATTATGTCTTTCCACACAGCTCTGTTGTGTGGTAGAATAATTATAGTATCCTGTTTGAAAATACTTGAAGTCACCCACTCTTTCAGTAAAAAAAATAAATAAAAAATCCTTGATATTTTGAAAGTTGACTAAAACATGTTTGACTATCACATCAAACCTCCCTAAACACCTCCCCAAACAGTTGTAAAGTCTGGAAGGAGTGTGGTGGTGAAGTAGGACAGGCTCCAGACTGTCGGATTTGGTCCAGTCCCTGGACGCACCTCTTTCATGTGGCCTCTGACACACTTTCAGAAGCTCTGCTACTTTTCAAGGTGATGTGTCTCCATCTCTGCTCTTTTATACCCAGGGTTTGTATTCTCTGGGCTTGATGGATTCTTTGTAGTTCAACAATGTTGTCGTGGGTAATTTATAATTCTGTGCAGTTTTAGGACTGACAGAGACACACAACTTCCTCCACTGTCAGATTATATAGACTGACCTTTAGAGTCTTTTACAATGTAGCTGAGAAGCTGACAAAACAAATATTTCATAGTTTGTGTAGAACAGCCAATCTACACCACTACCACTACTACTACCACCACCACTACTACCACTACTACTACCCCTACTGCCACTACTACTACTACTACTACTACTACTACTACTCTAACCCTGGATGGCTTTGATTTTAGTCTCACATAATACTGACATCACTATGCCATCATAGTAATGGCATTATTGTGAATCCAAATCTCTAAACATTCTGATTTTTAAATGAACCAAACTAATAAGAGTTAAGAGTGCTACCCTCAACCCATCCCTCTCAAGAAAGCACTCTTGACTTGGGTTAATTTGGTTAATAATTGGTTATTTCTTTAGTCAGAGTGATTTGTCCAATCCTTTCTTATCGTAGCCAACCACACTGATACTTAACAGTATTGTAGAGCCTAACGAGTTGTTGCATCACCAGCTCTGTATCAACAAGCTCTTTAACAATGCATGTCCTGAAATCAGAAATCACTTTCCATGGTGTGATTTGACTGTGATACTGCGGCTCAGAATCCGGTCATATTCACTTTAAAATCACCATGTTTTTCCAGAGTAAATGAGAGGGTTAGTGAACGCTCCAGTCTATCAGTCCAAACTATCAGCCTCCCTAAATGTTTCCTTTCCATGACTGAACTAATGCGAGTGCGTGTTCAGCATAATCAAGCAGGCCCATTCTTCATTTCAAACGAGCCCTTGCTTCTCTGCAGCTCATTTTGGCAAATCACCGTTCGCGGCCACACGCCCGATCATTTGCCGTGATTAAAAGGAGCGTTTGTTTTGTGTATGTGCCCGTTCCCGTTGTACACATGTGCTTTAGGGGGCTCTTCCGGACAGCGCGTAGCTTCATCATCATCTCTGCAAACCAGAGCAAGATGAAGCGCTCACAAAAGGCCATGCATTACGCAGAGTTAATATTTCATGTTAATGACTGTGTGCGTGTCAAAACAGTCCATGCATTTCCTATAGGAAGACCAAGGCTGTGCAGGGAAATGCATTTAAGAATATTCCCCTCACAAACTAATGTCTCCATACGCTTTAACTGACTTTAAGATTCCACTTTGCAGGCTTGACTCATCCGTAAACACAGGCTTGCGGGTTTCAAAATGTGCTTTAGTTCAGAAAAATAGATTCCTTTATGATGGTAAACAGTTATTTTTCCATTTTTGTTTCAAGTTTGTGTTGTCATTGTTATCAATGTAAGAGAGTGAAGGGGATAAAATGGGAATGAACAAAAAGCCTCTGGAAAAAGCTCAGACAAAATACATTGTGTGGAACAAAAACATGAAAAAAAAGAATGACCTAAGATAACTTTTAGAGATATATCACTTTTTGGCTGTGAGGAACTCTAAAGCAGTGTTTCCCAACCAGGGGTACTTGGAATAATTTCAGATACAAAATAAGTATTGTATTGTGTTTTGTTTTTGATAATTATGTTCAATGAAAAGCTATTTAAAACATTTAACTAACAGAGTTTGAGAATATTTAGTAGCCTTTTTACTGATGAATAGGAGTTTTAGTCATTCACTTTCAAACTAAACATCAAAACCATCGAGGAAGGGGGTACTTGGAGTATTAAAGGCCCGGTGGGACAAAAAGGGTTGGGAACCACTGCTCTAAAGGACCAAAGACGATCAATATATTTACACTGCATTTTGTTGGAAATGTTGCACCAATAACCAAACTGAAATAAGGTGAGTGTAGCCGGACGGACCAGGGTGCGCTTGTGTTTGGAGGCTGATGACGTGAAACACAGCCACATACAGCTGGGCTGGACACTGGGACGCTGTCTGGGTTATCAGCCAAACACCAAGTAGCCAGTGTTTCTAGGCCTAAAGCTACACTACAGCGTATGGCTGATAAGCTCCGCAGCATTCTGCTGATTGGCAGCATATTGTTGGGATCAGGGATTATAGTATGTCGTTGTTGTAGTGGCATGAGGGAGGTCAGCTAGCATTGTGCAACACAACTAGAGCACTGTGGAGTGTATACAACAGTGATATCTTGGTATGTACCTAGTTGTACTGTGTAATAACGTATTGTACGTATAAACTCACCACTTAATTAATTTCCCCTTTTTGTTTTACCCCGTTTGACTCCCACCTGACTCACCCAATATGGAAATGAAGATGTTGCAAAAACAACAGCCGAATGAACCTATACAACCAGTGCAACCTGTAAAGCTGGGGACCCACTAGAGGAGTTTTAGCCCGAGTTTGAGCCTCCCTGATTTTGAGGAGACGTAGCCCAATAACACTTTCTCACAAGCAATGATTTTTGTAGATTTATGATTTATGTAGTCATACAAAATGCCAGAAAAGGAATTAATGATTCTTGATTATGATTTTTTGAAGACTCAGATGTTAATTTTAGCTCTCTTTTGTTTGTAATTGTTCTTTTAAAACACATTCATAATGAAGTCATGATGAACTACTGATGAGTTTGATTTTGTTTGAAAGTTTATACAAAGGTTTGTGTTTTTGCAAAAAATCATCTTTGCATAAACTTACAAACAAAATCAAACTCATCAGTAGTCTATCATGACTTCACCATGAATGAGTCCCTTAATAGAGTAGTGTTTTAATAGAACAATCACCCAAAAACATCATCATGGTCATTATTAAGTTACAGATCAGCCCAATAAGTTCCCACATCATATACTCCTTCACTCGGTTACATCGGCTCAAGACATACCTGGAGTTTGACCATAAAGACAAGATGACGGAATAAGGTGAATACACACACAACACACTGCACACTTTAGTGAAATGTGACTTTTCTGGTATCCCTGGCTAATATTTAGTTGATCTGGTCACACAGGCATCTCTAACTTTAAAACAATATCAGTTTAGCTATGAATGCATTCCTTTAAATTGTATTCATGTAGTATCATCTGCTAAGTTGTTAAGAAACGTGGGCTGTGCTATTCAAAAACATCCCTATTGGGAGAAAAATCCTATACAGAACCATAGGACAGGATTAGGCATTGTGTAATTAAGTGTGAATAAGACAGGGCCAATTACAGCTGTTAATATGCAAATTTTGTGGTGTGGTTTTGTAAAGACAGGGCCATCGACAGACTTGCTGGGGCTTGTTGATTAATTGTGTTTCGCTTCCTTCAAGCCGCCTCGATTTAAAGCCCCCATAAAGTCAAACAGAACAGAAACATCTCTCCCATTTTCCTCTGTCCTGATTCTTGATGCCTTTGTGCCTTGTTTAAACTTTCTTTTCCCCAGTTATCAACTTCAATCTCAGACAATCTCTCCCCGATGGTCCCCTGCCCGGAGCCGGTGATTGGAGCCCAGCGCAAGTGTCTGCCTCTGGGCACACTTCCATCGGGCTGGACCTGTCCGAGCCACCGCCCCCCCCCCCCCCCCCCCCGTGGAGC